>JAPWFG010000065.1:0-125000 GCA_028015205.1 Mytilisepta virgata | reverse complement strand
GATTAGTAATTTATTTGGATTTACTTTGGTGATGGAAAATGGAATCTGAATTTCTGTATTCATCCACACTGTTTACCCATTTTATTTATATGATTTTGAGATTTGGGGTGTTTTCATTTTTAGTTATACTAGATTTTAGCTATTAAACTTTGAGACCGCAACTTTCACCCTTTGTATCTCGGCTAATAAAGGATAGTAAAAAATTGTAACATACTTATGAAAGCAATCATCAAGATGATAGGAAAGAAAAAATCCCAATAAGAATTGGACGAATAATAAAAAAATAATTTACATGTGAACCTGCTCTGCTTTTTCGCCATTTTACCCTTTATATCGCAAAAACCTTAACAGATAGAAGAAATTAATTGACATACTACTGGAAGCACTCAACAAGATGAATTAAAAGAAGAAATCCCATTAAAATCTGATGATAACTGAAAATTTTAGGTGTCCTGCCGAATGGCTAATTTTGGCCCCTTTCATCCCTTTTATCTCTGCAACAACAAAAGTAACACAAAAATGCCTGAAGTAACTTCAATTACATTTCTATGACGAACCACTTAAAAAATCATCAAAATCGGATAAGAAATAAAAAAAGTTTCGAAAACTAAGCTGTGTCCCTTTTTTGGCCTCTTATATCTGTATAACGGACAGAGATAGAGAAAAACTAATCTCAAACAAAAATCAGTACAAAACTTTTACAAACGACTTAGTAATGCCATTTATCTATCATTTGTTTTTAAATATCGGCAAAAGAATACCGAAGCGACAAATAGTCGGAAAAGTCACATTGCCAGTGAAGTGTCAAGTCTGTTGAAGTGTCAAGTCCGGTCGTAAAACTTTTGGAGTGATGAAATTAACATAGACTGAACATAACCCTGTCGCAGAAGAAATCTAGGTTTGCCGAGAAAGTCGCCGTATAAATCACATGCGTGGCAGTAACGAATCAACTGTGAAATGTACACACCATAGGCGGGAGACAATGGTATATGTAGCCTATCTACTTAAAAAATATGAAACTTTATTAATAAGTATATGAAAAAAAATCTTATTGTTTCCAGTGTAAATATTCATAATTATTCTAAAACAAACTTAAATCATCGTTACTAAAATGGTGAAAATGGTAACAAAATATTGCCAAGTTCTTTGTATCTGTGATCAAAGTTTGAAGCTGCTAAAAAAGACTCACTAGACTGTGGTCAATATACCTTGTTAAAATTTGAAACATACTTTGTCAAGATAAGTATCTTTTAATGGTCAAGTGCTAATCAGTGCTAATCATATAGCTTCAACTCCTATTTTGTGTTTTAATTTAATGAAGTTTACCCTTGACTTCATGAAAAACGTCAAGTAAAAAGCCTTGTATATGTCACTGTTAAGAAAGGGGAAGTTCACAATCGGAAAATTAAAATCATCACGTTGTCAAAAAGTTTTGATTTCAACCGCCCATTATTATCTATATATGTACAAGTACAAATCCAGATATGAATCAGAAGTTCTCTTTAAATTCAAGTTTGTCCCCATTAAATAAGTCACACGATTTTTGTAGCTGAGGTGGGCAGACAAGGAATGTGAAAAACATTTGGTGAAAAAAGGCGCGGATGTTTAGTGAAAAAATAATCAATTTTAGGCTTGTGGATGCTGCGATTAAAAAATTTCCAGGTTTTCGAAGATGCACTCTCCACCCTAACTAGAATCCTAGACATTACATAGAAAACTAAATGTTCCTCGTTGTCTATTTCAAGAAACAAATCTAAATATGAAGCGGACTTTGGTGTATCTGTAGTATCCTTAATTTCAAGCTAACTGGGGTAGATGAATCAGCTTTCCTAAAATGATTTCCAGTGGTCAAAGGACAGTAACTCTTGGAGCAAATATTTATCTTTCTGTAAAAACTTGATTCATAGTGAAATTTAATTTGCATTTTTTCCCCTAAATGTGTCACTGTTATCTTCGGGAACAATAATTTTTTATGGGGGAAAGGGGAACTGGCAAGAGAGTGATGTTTTTCTTAATGAAATATATTACTGTTTTGGTTCCATACAGTAAAGATTTTTTTCGCCTTGGTTTTTTAACCTCCCTTTTTATTTTTAAACTTCTTTCTTACCCGTACTGTATATCATTCCTAACCTTCGTGAAGTAAATCGTTTCTTTTGTACATATATATATGCATATTTAATTTACCCAAATCATTGAATCTCGAGCTTCAAATGGAGCCGTGAGTAAATCAATATAGTATCAATGTGTTAATAATTATATGCTTCAAGTTTTTTTCCTTCTTCTCGGCGAGAAATTCGTTATTAATTTATATTCTTAAATGAATTACAAAATAGATCATATGTATATATCGTAGAACATTTTTGGCTTCGCACGAATCCACTTTTATAATTAAAAATTTAAATTTGCCAAAAATCATTAAATCCCAATCTCCAGGTTGACATGGTTAAACCGTGAGTAAATCCAAATATGTACTAATTAATAACTATATGCTTTATTTTTTCCCGCTTCTTTATTATATTCTTAAATAAATTCCAAAATATGTCGTATAGTTGCAAATCTAATTTTTGGCGTCATCCGAATCCACGTTCAGTTAAAAAATCCATTCCATCTGGAATATATATATATATATATATATATATATATATATATATATATATATATATATATATATATATATATGCCTCTATCGGCATCTATTTTTAGATTCCGCATAATTCACCTCAAAATAGCTATGTTTTACAACTTCAATATCCATCCCATACTTTATTTCCTGTAATATTTGCAAAATTGTAATATAAAAAAATATATCCTTTCCGTTAAATAAGACCGAATAATATAAGGAAGTATGAAATTCATCTTTAAAAATTGTTTATGTTCAGTTTTTCAACCACTAAATTTAGTAAAATTGCAGTTTTCAACTTTTAAAATCCGTTTTTGGCAATTTTCATTTCTACAATAAAGTTGTCTTCATTATCTAATTCCGATTCGGGGGGAAAAATAGAAAAGAAATGATGTTTAATATGACTACAGTAAGAGTATATCTGAACTTTTTATATATAATTTACTTGAAATCCCAAATCCGTTGTTATATGCGCAAATCATTCTTTTAATTATTGCGACTATCTCACGTCGCTTAATTCTCAAACATAAATTTCCTTCGGCAGGAAAACTAGCAATCCTTGTTCACTTCAGCTGGAATTGAAGTTAATAAGTAATTATTTATGCGCTGTATATCGGTTAAGAAATATGTATCTAGTTTCAATTATAAAGTATAATATTATAATTTAAGGGTATTTTTAGTTTTGTTCAAGAGATAAAATACTTTAAAGACAATGTTACAAACAAAATGTTTGAAAAAACTCTTAACAATATCATTTTATTCAAAACTTAATTCATACAATATCAAGGGAAATAACTGTTGTCTCATCAGAAGGAAAATCATTTATCACTTATAGATCTACTTGCTCTAAAATTTACAGGTAAAGGAAAATCAATCCAATTGGGTCCTTGTCTTTGACACAGGTAAAAGTATTATTAAATACTATTACAGATTGGAAAAATGTCAACAAAGTTTCCTCTTCTACAGGATGCTTTTCGATGCTGTAAAGAACTTTGAAATTTGTCAAACAAACCAACTTGGTGTTCATCAGTTGAAAAATTAATCAAAGTATTAAAAATTGCTACTAATTTCAAAGAGAATACAGATTTAATAAATCGTTAACAAAAATATACAGATAAGATATAACTCAACGATTGGGAAAAAAATCTAGCGATAATTTTTAACGATTGTAAACTTACAACTTATATTTCCTTAAAAGGTAATTTTACATTAGAAAAATATTTGATTTTGTCGTTACAAAAAGAGTAGTTAGAAATGAAAGAAAGTGTAAAAATTGTTCCATTGTTGAGGTTGAATACAAAGAACACTATGTGAAAAGAACTTTTTAAGTTTATATCATGAGGAGCTCCTTCCTTCACAAATCTATCAGATAGTCAAAACTTATGATTATATTCTCAATTTTGAAGATCCTGATAAATTAAACTCTGTTGGCAAATTTTTACATGATAATATGAAGAAGAAGAAGAAGAAGAAGAGAAGAAAAAGAAGAAGATGTCATTTCCAATTAAAGGGCCCCTATGAGCATATTTCACAATACAAACAATCATGATTAGAAAAATACATACTGTTTCTCTATTTGTGTCAATTTCTTATCGTTTTAAAAATATTTGTATTTTTCCGTTTTCCTCAAATTCCACTTTTGTTGTTAGCTTAATCAAATTTTCATGTTATTTTCATGTTCACCGTCAACACCTGAGATTAATTCGCTAGATCGTAATATTTACACTCTCAAATGCTTAATAGCGACAAACTCATGCCGCTAAATTCTCAAAAATAGTTGGCACAAAATTAGTGACGAACAAATTAAGGCATATCAAGAATATCTAGAGTCTCCACTTACTAGATTCATATCGAAGATCGAAGCGAACCTCAAAAGTCTAAATGATATAAACAGAGAATTTGTGCAAATTTTACACGAAGCCTCAGCGAAAACGATTCCTCGATGTGGATTTAATCCTAACACTAAACCTTATTGGTCGGAAGAATTAAAAAATGCACATAAAAAGGAACGAACAATGCGTGTTAAATGGATTGAGCAAGGTCGTCCAAGAGGCATGAACTTTGATTCATACAGGCAATATAAAAGAGCAAAACGTGAATTTAGAAATTTACAACAGAGTGCATTTGAAAAGTATCAACAGAACTGTTACGATGATATCAACAAAGCTGCAGAATGTGACTTGCGATTGTTTTGGAAAATGGTTAAATCCTTTAAACCGAAAGTGTCCAAAATTTACCCAGAGATAATTCATAACGGTGTAGTTTGTGACAACCCTAAGTCAATAGCAAATGGTTTCAAGGAATATTTTGCTAATTTGAATAACATTGAGAATGATGCATTTGACATGGACATGAAACAATATGTTGATAGTGCATATGAGGATATTCTTACCTCTTGTAACTCTGTTAATGAAAACCTCCCAGGAGGTGTTATAGAAGATTCGGAACTTTTTGAAATCGTTAGAACTTTGAAACGAAAGAAAGCTGGAGGACACGATAAAATACAGAATGAACACCTTGTTTACGGTGGAGATATTATGATTAAAGCTTTATCGGCCATGTTCAATTTGATCGTCCGCAAAGGTTATGTTCCCACAGAGTGGAAATTCGGATTACTGATACCCCTTTACAAGGGCAACAATAAACCTAAAACGTCTCAGGATAGTTATCGGCCGATTACTCTACTGCCTTGTATATCGAAAGTGTTTGAACAAGTGATTAAAAACAGACTAACACGTTGTATTAGTGAAGTATACTCGTTTCCGAACCCTCAACAAAATGGTTTTCAGAAGAATCTCAGTTGCTTAACTACATCCTTCAATCTCCAGGAAACAATCTACCACAACCTTGAGTTAAATAGTAAAATATTTGTAGCCTTTTTAGACAGCCGTAAGGCTTTTGACACAGTGTGGAGAAAAGGGTTGATGTTTAAATTGTATCACTTAAAAGTAAAGGGACGATTATGGTCCATAATAAATGATATACACCTTAATACAAATAGTTCTGTAATTGTTAACCAATATCAATCATCCTCATTTTGTGTTTCAGAGGGTGTGAGACAAGGAAGTGTATTGTCAGGTTTCTTGTATTTAGTTTTCATAAATGATTTGATATGTAGCATTGAATCCCAAAGTAAAAACATAGGCATTTTTAATATTGTCTGTTCATCACCTTCCTTAGCTGATGACATATCATGTGTGGCAACTTCCCCAATTGCTCTCCAACGTTTACTCGATATTTGTTTTCAATATTCAATAAAATGGAGATTCCAGTTTAATGCGAACAAATCTCAGATAGTACAATTTTCTAAGAACCCGAGAGAACGTAATATTCAATTTGTACGGCGCATCGGCGATGAAATAGTTCCTGTAGTGGACGAGTATACTCATCTAGGTATAACACTCAACTCTCTGTTCAAGTCTAAGAAGATAACAAGCGATGCCTATAGAAAAGGAAAAAGTACGTTCTTTGTCGTCGAAGTCAACACATCCGTCGGTAGTTATAAAACTCTATAAAACTGTTATTCTTCCAAGTGTTTTATATGGTTGTGAAATGTGGACCGACTTACAAAACCAAGAGACAGCTATTCTAAACACCTTTCAACATTTCATCGTTAAATTTATATTAGACTTACCATCTACTACAAGATCAGACATGTGTGAAAGTATAATAGGCATTCATCCGATCAGCAGCTGTATACATAAAAGAAAACTTATTTTCCTACAAAAGCTCTGTAGTCTTGATGTTAAAACTATTGCGAAACAAATATTTCTCGTCAGATTGTTTACCTTTTTATCAGACACTAAGAGACGAATGTATGGATTCATTCCTGATGTCATCAATATTCTGTATTTCTATAAACTTTGTGAATACCTCATTGAATACATCAATACTGGACTATTTCCGTCAAAAAACAAGTGGAGAATTATTGTAAACAACGCCATTCATTTCAAACAAACTGAAAATTGGCTTAACCGAATCGAAGTTGATAGTAACTTTACTCGCTTCAAACATATTCATAAAACAGTCACAATGGCAATCTTTTGGCATCACTCGTGTACTTTTAGAGAAATAAGAAACTCATACTTCATAACCAAAATGTTAACTTTAATTCCGAATAGTACTGCGGATAGATGCAAATTCTGTGGTCGTATTTTTGATGACGTTTATGTACATGCATGTTGTTCTTGTCCGTCTACAAATGATCACAGAGACACACTTTGGATGATGATTATAGAGAACTTTGAACTTCAGTTGTATTGCGAATTGTCAACATACGACGATGAAATAATGTTTCAAAGTTTACTTGGTCGTTTACCGTCACACGAGTTCGTTGATTGTGATGACTATATTCAATTCATGAAGTTGTGTCATACGCACATTGTAAAATGTGTTATCGAGTACAGTCGAGCTATTAGATGCCACACATGATATGTCACATTAATAATAAACATTTTATTTATAATTTCCAATTTATTGTATCAATAGATATCTTAGTTATCACTTACCTTGTAGATGTTTTCTATTATAATGTATGTTATTTTGAGTTGAATATGTAATATGTTTATAATTCTTATATCTCATATGATGAGGAAATAAAGATATGAATGAATGAATGTTATTTTCATGTTCACCGTCAACACCTGAGATTAATTCGCAAGATCGTAATATTTACACTTTCAAATGCTTAATAGCGACGAACTCATGCCGCTAAATTCTCAAAAATAGTTTTCCATTTGCGGAAAACTGGCAATCCTTGTCAATTACTTTTGGGAAACGGAGATTAAATATGTTATTGTTCGTATAGCATATAATGGTACAGAAATAAACATTTTTTGCAAGTTGAAGCCAGAATATTAAACTAAAGTAATATTTGTTTTTCAATCTTAAAGAATAAATAAAATTGTTAAAATCAGACGACCAAAATACAATAATAGATGTAAATGTTATTATTTTCTTCGAAACTCAATTTATACAAATTTCAAGGGGAAATAACTGTTGTCCAACCAATATACTGAATAAGTTTAAGAGTGTTAAAATACCTAAAAAAAACCAGGGATTACCCAGGCTCAATCGCTAATCTTCTCAAATTTGGAACTGCCCTCAATCATATTTGAAGATCAATAGTAAAAAACAATCTCATCCATATACAACCATTTGGTTTTTAAGAAAGGCGGGGGGGGGGGGGTAATTATACACTTTTTTCCAATTTTCACACGATAAAATCAAATGGTTGCTCTCTAACATGCAACGGGATACACTAAAAAAATATTTTTTTACAAAGAAATCAACATTTAAAACAGAAAACAGAAGGTCGGAAATTAGAATAAACCTAGGATGACTAGGATTTCTAGTTATCAGTTTTGTTCTGATTAAGCTCAAAACATATTCAATTTACTTTACCTCATCATATTGTACAGACATGTATATACCACTCAGATAGAACTGCTGTCTGTATTTTACATGTATTATTTATATGTTAAATTACGCCCTTGTAGCAAAGAACTGATGGGATTACTTGCACTGGCTCCTTCATAAAACAGCCATTGGAACTGAGGAAAGGGGGCTCTTGATGTCACTTGTTGCATATGATATATTTTACAGTATAAAAAGTTATTATGACTTAATTTGTGTTTGTTTATTGTAACAATTTTGTTTTGTATTGCTGTATTGCGGGTTTATTGTCTGCAATTTTTATAAAATAAAGTTAAATTAAGCATAAATGTTGATTGTAATACATGTATGTACATACTCCCCAGCGGGTCCTTGTGAAATTTGTTTTTGTTATAAGGATAAACATACTTGAACAATTAGCTAGTGGCTTAGCCAGGCCTTTTTTTTGAAGTGCAAAAAAACACCAAATGGAAGCACAGAAGTCACGATGTCTCCGAGACTACAGAGTATAAGATTCTAATTTGGCAATCATGATACCTGTTTGTCATGTTGTTATGAAAGTTTTCGTTATAGGGAAAACAGTAGTATTTATTTTGCCATAGGGATAATTATACACTGTTTCCAATTTTCACCCATTTTTATTAAAAACCCAGAATGAACATTCATAGTTATGTAAAGTACTTCATAATAATATTCAGAAATATATTATTAAGCCAGCTTTACAAAACTAAAACTAAATTAAAATCTGAAATCAAACTTGAAGAATATTTAAAAAGGGAGAGAAATTTCACGAGGTCGTCAATTATTAACAAAATTTCGTATAAGCGATCATAATCTGGAAATAGAACTAGGACGTTACAAAAATATTGCATGGAATCAACGAATTTGTAAATTTTGTAAAATTCTGGACGATTTTTTTTCTTTTATTGTAAAACTAATGATAATTTCCGTTCTCCTTTTATGAAGTTTCCTCGGTAATTGAAAATTATTCTAAGCCCTGATACAGAAATATTGCCCAATGGTATGTAACTGTATAAAGTGATCATTAGAAGCGCGAGCATGAGGTTCTCATTGTCCAAAAACATAGTTCTATATTTGTTAGTGTAAGATATGTTGCATTCCATTTAATTTGTGTTTGTGGTTTATTCTGTAATATGTGTATATGTGTAATGCTAAACACAACAGGTTTTTTTTCATGCAAATAAAGCTCTATTATTTGCTTGTAATAATGCTTGTGATGAGGATAAATTCCAAGGGATAAATTCTAATTGACACCAATTTAGATGCAGAATATGTGCACATTTCGTCGATTTGTGACTTATCAGCTATACTAACGGCTTTAATGGAAAAAGAATGGTTGCAGGCCCAGAAGTGATGAACTGATCAAAGGACAATAACCCTAGCGATAAAAATTATTTTTGACATTAAATGTAGAATAAGTGCATCATTCCCTCGCTATTGAAACTGAAATATATAAAAATATTCCACGACCCCAAAGACTTTGTAACAAGTACAAAGTGCTAGATGATGAATCCCATTTCTTTCTGTTTTGTAAAATAAATAATGATTTAACACATGTCTTTTTTAATAATTTTATTTGCAAAGTTACACACATATGGGTCAAGCAAACACAAAACAAAACACATAAGAACATAATATTATATAATACAATAACTGAATATATCTGGATGAAGTGGAGAACTTTGACCGACACGGACCTCATTTTCGCAATTCTATAGATTGCTTTATAAAGTCACCCATTTTCAGTACAAGTTCAATTTTTGGATTCAGAACCGTTTTCAGTTGATTTAATGATTAAAAAATCCAATATAAAAATATCTTTGACAATAAAATGAAATATATTCTAAATCAAACTACTAGCCAGTTTGTTATATGGATCACTACATTTCGCAATATAAGTAAGTGAAATCTTTATGCCCCTTTATTGTACAGTCTATGGAACTCAAGACAGGGGTCACTTGAGGTCATTTGTTGTGTGTTCAATGTTTTATTGTATTTTAATGTGAATGTCATGATGATATTGTTGTTAATTTTGATTCTTACGATGCCTTTGGATCTCTTTTGGGTGTAATTTGTGCTTAATAATAAATTAATTAATTAAAATAAATTGCAGACTTGGCTTTGAGAATTGGACATACTTATTTATAACAGTTATTGATATATGGCCAGTCATCACGCCTGGTTATTTCTCTCGTGATGAATTTCTTCAGAACTGATCTTAGGGCAATAACCCTAGCGATAAAAAAAGATCTTTGACATTAAAATATATTGCATACTTGGCTTTAAGAATAGGACATACTAATTTATAATATATTCATTGATATATCATAGCCAGTCACCACGCCTGCTTATCTCTCTCGTGCATTGATAATGTTATTTATTGATCTTTCTGTTTTATTTTAAAAAATTAAGGTTTGATGAAATATCTAAAAACTTATCGCGTCCTTATTGAATTGTTTATTTGCTGCAAAATCCACTCTCAACTAATTTTCAATCTCTTTTAAAGCAATTTTTTATTCTGAACAGATTTGTCAACTATAATAATGTATACCTAAAAAGTGTAATACTAAAACATCAAACTGTACAACACGTGTAAGAAAATGTCACTTCAAATATATCAAATATTTCATCTACCAGTGTGAAGCTAGCCCGCAATGCCAACCGATAACCAGCAATACTTCAGCACGAAATACCGTTCGTAAAGATGGCTTAGGTAGTCTTATACATTCCTTGGTTAAAATATAACCAGGTTATTTTTGTAATGATAAATTGTAAAATATAGATGGCAGCATATTTACGTTACCGCCTTCATAACTTTGTAGGAATGATAGCCGACTCAAATCATTACTTATTCCAGAGTTTTCACTTGTCCATTAACGTAGGCCGCCATCTTCCTCGTTGTTTATGATAAAAACTGGTAAATATTTAAAAATAAATCAAAATAAAACTAAGAGTGAAACAGAGGAAAGTGGACCTATACTCTTTTTGTAAAATCTAAGGACAGCTCCATCCAACATTTGTCTGTTCTCAGATGGCTTTTATTCATATTATGTTTTTTTTAACAAACGCATTTTTCACCATACATTTTAGTTACCTTTTGGTAAGTCTTGATACAAAACCAAACAACGATATTCAGCAAAGAAATATTGTTACCTTATACGTGATTTATCTTAAATCAAAAATTGATAAAGAGTTGTTTCCCTTACATTTCGTAATTTTTGTCCCGATATTTAAAAAAAACAATTATACCAATTGGACGGCAACTTTCAGTAAAAAATTACTGTTTTGTGAAGTAATAAAAGCAGTTAATACAGTTAAACCTTAGATTGGAAATTTCATGCTCTTCTGGGATTTTCTTTACAATTATACAGCACTCTTGTGAGGGACTACAGTATTGATATATCCAAAGATGAATTGAAATTATCTTGCACGTGAAGGACTGTCGAGATTATGACTTTTGAAAAATGGTAACATGAGACTATGTTGCCTTGTAATGGGTATGCTAACACACCAGCGCGTGCCAGGAAATCTCGAATACGAAATTTATTTAAATTGTATGATTTATTGTGGACAACAACAAAAAACGGATGCATTTCTGGGCCCGCTTATGAAGTTTTAACTGCCTTTCAAATTATGTTAAATGAAATTTTTTTACAATGCTTTGCTTTAAGCTTATCTCGGAACAATGAGGGAGAGCTTTGTCTTCGCTCTTAAATACTTTAAAATCTTCGTATATCACACCACAACAGCAATTTAATATGTTTGATAGCTTGGTCTCTTCGGTGTTATGTTATGCTGCGAAGATATGGAGATTTCATAATGCAAAGGATGTCGAGCAAATTCATCATAGATTTTGGAGATTCGTTTTAAAAGTTCCAAAATCAACACCTACTCCTTGTTTAATAGGTGACCTCTATGGCAAGCCGTTTTACTATTTATTCGAACTTCAAGATATCTAATAGACTTTATAAAATATCTCATATAGTTTATAGGATATCTTATAAACTATATAAGATATCTTATATAAAATTATTTATAAGATATCTTATATACTTTATGAGATATCTTATATAGCTTATAAGATATCTCATAATTTATAAGATATCTTATAAAGAAAATTATATGAGATATCTTGAAGTTAGAATAAATAGTAAAACGGCTTGACATAGACCTCGATTATTTACCTATGTACATTGTTCGTAAAAAGAGAATTTTAAAATACTGGTTGAAAATTGTTTTGAATAAACCAGATATTTTTTTACAATGTATACAAACTATTGGTCTATGAATGTAATCATGTTAAAGTTAACTATGCATCTAATGTACGTAATGTATTGTTTGAACTAGTGTATGGTTATGTGTGATATAAATGTGTCTTATGATATTTTAAATAGACGTCTATTGGATCAGTTCTATCAAAATTGGCGTTCTTCTATATCAGGATATGAAAAGCTTTGTATTTATAGAGTAATAAAATCTGAATTTAATTTGGAATATTATTTAACAAATTTTATGAATGTCAAACTGTTTACTGAAATAAGATTTGGTGTTCTAAAACTCTTGTATTGAAACTGGTAGATATATTAGGCAGAATCGAAATGAGTGTATTTGTATATGCTGTCACATGCAGCGCGTTGAGAATGAATATCATTTTATTTTGGATGGATGAATTATTGTTTAACGTACAGTGGCAACCAGGTGCATATCAGGACGAGAACATGTTGATATGATAATGAATATGATCCCTGCTTTGTACTAGACCGACACGTTAAGTCGGATTTTTAATGTGCTAGCTCACGAGGTAACTGTCCGCAGGAAGACATATCACCTCACTCGGACACATTATACTGACTCCGAGCCGACCAGTCTTTGCTCTTACACCTAGATGCCGCGTGCTTGGCGGAGAAGCAGCAAATACCAATTTTTTAATGTCTTTGGTTTGACCCGGCCGAGGATCGAACCCGCGACCTTCTGCACTCGGGGCGAGCACGCTACCACGAGACCACCGAGGCGGTCATTTTATTTTGGTTTGTCCTGCTTATTGTCAAATTAGGTTAAAAAATTTTTCAAATTACTATTGTTCTTGGCCAAGTTTGAATAAGTTATACAGTTTATTAAAGTCAAATTCTTTAAAGAAAGTTTATAATATTTCTTCTTACATTAGGGAGAGTTGGCAATTAAGGTCATTTCCTTTATCATGAGATATGTTTCTCCTTCAATTTTGAACTGTCCTCTGCAATTCAATTTTATTTGTATTACATGTCATGCTGCTTATATAAGTTTTTTATGTATTGCCAAAGCTGTTTATGCTGATGCAATAAAATTATATCAATCAATAACAGACATATATTCATTAAAATTTATTGAATATTTAGTTAAACAGAGTTGGGTTTCAGTTTGTTTACTCTTTTGTTTAATTACCAATAAATTTAAATAATGCGTTTATTTATCATTGAAAGGCTTTCAAAATAGTAAATAAAAAAAAATTAAAAAAAACCTTTTATTTATTTAAATACGTAGTGAGACCCATCGTTTTTGTCTCCTTTTGTCTAGATTTACCTCACTGCCGACTATTTGTCAAATTATTGTGTTACGCAATGTTCGTCACAGCGAATACAGTTTTAATTTTGGATTTTGGGGTTTTTTTTCAGGCTACTATGTGCTGGTTTTGTGGTGAGGGCTGTTTATCATTATTGAGAACCATATTATGTCATTACCTTTCAAATATGTCATGTTGACTCAAATGGGATTATCTCTCATGGATCTCTTAAGTACTCATATACTATAGAAAAAATATGTTTCTATAGTTATTGCAGAAAAAATTCCCATCTCAAACATGAGTTAAGTAAGTTTAATAAGATGACGTAAGATTTAGTAGATGAACCATATCATAAACTCCAACTCCATCAAACGTTAGTCTCAATCGCTTCAATTGTTTTGGAGGAGAAAATTCTAAATATTGTCTGTTGATTTTTCTATTTTAGCAATGGCTGCAATATTGGTCAAAGGTCCGGGCCTCGGGACACCATTCAATATCTACATCTTATCTACATTTGTACCCCAATGAACATGATATTAAAGGGACCACCAAAGCTTTATCTCTAGATTTAGAATCATGCAAAGACGACCACTGTCGATTGAAATCCAAAATGCTGATTTTAACTTTTCAAATTGTGAACTTTCCCTTTCTTAGTCGTACCATACCGATATCCCAAGCTTATGTCGATTTTACTGTCGTGCATGTGAACATCGTCGGAAACCCATGGCCGGTCGAGCTTACGATTTGCAACACCTTACGGAAACCCACGGCCGGTCGCGCATCCGCTTTGCTACACCTTACGGAAACTCAAGGGCGGTCGCGCTTTCGCTTTGCTATACCTTACGGAAACACACGACTTCTAATTTGATTTTTTTGAACATCTTTTGTATTATTATCCTTTTCTAATTTGGTTTTAGTACTCTTGGACAATGTCGTCAGCATATGTATACCATGAATATATATTTTGGGAATGTAATTCCTTACTTAGATTAAAAGCTTCTTTCAAGAGAGGATTTATGTTTTCAGTATATAGTCTTGCTAGATAGGTTATGGTCTGTGTAAATATATAGTCGTCCTAATTTTGCCCTGACTGCTATATGTGAGGAGCTTTTTCAGCATTTGATTCATCAATGAAAAGTTGTGGATCAAAATCTTTGTGGCTTTTTTCTGCTCTCTGTTTTGCTTTATATTGCGAAATGTAGTGATCCATATAACAAACTTCTAAATTAAAACATTTAATGATAAATACACAATATATTTTTAAAAATGCATTGAAGAGTTCTTCCCCTTGGATTTATTCATAATTAACAGTTGAACTTTATATATGTTTGATTCAAACAATGTTTACTGCATAAATTTTGGGAAAAGATGTGCTTTTTAAGATGAAGCTAAAAGCAACAATATGATTTTACTGTCATTCTATTGTGTCATGAGACAACATGTATTAACTTACAACTTCTGAGCTTTTATATGCGACAAAGATACTCGTATTTTCGTATACATTAGTCTCGTTATGATGCAGATCTACGTCACGGAACATACCGGAAATAACTTTTGAAAGATGGCAACACTAGATTTGTTGCTTTTGCATGGAATTCAGTATAAAGAAGCCCATTTTTCATTGTCTATGTGTACGAAATATACACACTTCAAATACTGGTAGCCGCGGAGACGTTCATGGTACAACTTTATTTTTGTTCCTACACAAATGCATTTTCATGTAATCGTGTTCCTTGAAAAATAAAAATGTCTTTGGATTAGAAATTAATATTTAAACTTTAAACCTCTAGCCTATTGTAGTAGTGTGTTTTTTAAATTTTGGTTCAGTTGTGTGTTTCGGAGTTTAGTGTGCCGTCCATTTCGCTGAACCAGTATGCATATTATTGTTTAGGGGCCAGCTGAAGGTCACCTGCGTGTGCGGCTTTTTTCGCTGCTTTGACGATCCATTGGTAGCTTTAAGGTGTTTTCTGCTCTTTGACACATTCCCCGTTTCCATTCTCTATTCTATTTAAAAAAAATTAGCATGTGGATGTTAACGAATTTAATATTTGGTTATGGATTTTCTGTTGTGAAATTGTGAGATCTACACCAAATAAGTAATATAGAAATATTTGATCTTAGTTTTTAGATACAGTATCCCACAGATACTTAAAAGGGTTTAAACAGTTTTAGTAAAAAGTTAATTACTCCAATTTAAGAAAAGTATAAATACGCTTGGGTCTGTAAAGTAAATTTCGATCTAGACCAAGTGGTCACTCCAAAAGCATTATTATATAGACCAAATATAAAATAATTTCCATATACCGTTTTTGGAATAACCTGGCGGTCCACATGTTGTTATCTGGTTCAAAGTTTTATGAAGAAATAATGTTTACAACGATATCAAACACATAGCATGCAAACAAGATGCATTATCCGGGAAACAAAATTGTGTGTCACACAGCTTCGATCCTTATACGGTTATTTTTGCCAAATAGAAAATTAAAGGAAAAAAAAACCAAAATATCCCCGATTCGATAAAACATAAACATTTTTCCAAATTTTTTTTTACATTTTCTAAAAATGAAATATATATACACACCTGTGCATTAAGGTTAATGCACAGAGAAAGTTTCATCAAATTCCTTTGAGCGGTTTGCGATTAGTTAAGGATAGAAGAAAAGTGTGACGACAGATAGTGATCCCTATGTGTCGACCATGTGATACTAAACAATGAAACTCTTTTAATTAACAGCCATTAATCATAGATTGGCCATATATTAGAAGAGAAAGTCGGGGCAGATGAATAAAAACAAATGTAAACAAAAAATTATGGACATGGAGGATAATTTGAATTAATGAAAAGTAGCCTTTTTCAAATGGCTTGTACCGTGGCTCTGGGGGCCAGCCAATTCTTAAAAAGGCCACTCCACGGCCCATACCAATCCTGAAAAAGGCTATCTCGTAGAAAAAGTGTGCCTTGGAAATTTTTTTTATATTTTGCTAAGTTGTGAGGCGCCAAGAAGCTAAGTATGCTGAAAAAGTATTATTTTTTTCTTTTCTTTCATCATTCATTCATAATTTCTTTCCTTATTTTTTTGTATTCATTTCTTTCTCCTTTTTTTGCTCTTAGTTGGCAGGATACAGTTTCGTCCCTTCGCGTCAATGGAATTTGGTCATATTTGCACAATTTGTCAGAGATAGTTTATCTTTCCTCGGGAAATACGTATTTGTTAGAGGGAAACTATTACATTCGAACACTTTACATGATAGTATTGTAATGTCATCAATTTTTAGTACCAAACTATCAGATTTTGATAATCAAGTGGGTCGTCAGAATTAGTGGATATTTTTAGATACTCCTTTTATTTGTTCAAGTAGTTTACAAAAATGCATGACCTATATATGGTGATGTGCAATATGTTAAAAAACATTATTTTTTGGATTACTAATAGATTGAAGAGGTGTTGTTATCTATGATAATTATGACAATCATTCAAATGTTTTAAATCTCCCAACGATAAAACCTTAGGTTTGCTCAACTTCCGTCCGTCAGTCTTCCGTCCATATTTAAAATAGAAATTTTTGTTCGAATTCACAAGCTAAAATGCCTACAGATCATTTAAAAACATTCACACACGATAAACACACGTTGGAAAACTGTATTAGTAGCATATGTCTTAAAAGATGTTTAAAAGTGAGCAAAAAAGTCTGTTCTGTTCATCCGTCTGTCCGTCCGACACATTCACTTTTCATCAGTTCTGAAAAATGCCCCGACAAAAATGTAGTTACAAACCGAGTCTAAGTTTCGTTCCCTTTCGGTCATTGTTTTGACAGTTATAACCTTTGAACAGTTATATATTTATTTGGAAGTATCATTTCGGCACTTTCTCGTAAAATCGAACAAATGATAGTATGTTTGCTATGAAGACTTTCATTGAAGAGTTACAGATTGAAGTTTTGTTCCTTTTAAGGGTATACATGTATGTTAGATTTTTTCATTATAGTTTTATTCATTGATTTTCTGTGCAAGCAGTGAACTTTGTATTTCTTCAGCAATACTCTACGAATGTTTTTCATTCGATTTTTACTGGAATTGACATTCTATCGGATTTCATCACTTGCAATGTGACAGGTGAGGTTAACTATGGCATTAGTTTCAGATACTTATGATATAATCGAGCAAGTGATAATATCAGCCTCCCCCCTCCCCGAATATTAACCTAATGATATCTTTAATCTGAATGTCTCACCCTTTTCATATATCAGCTGCTCATCCCTACCCAGTAAGTGTCCCCCTCCCCTCCGCGCGTTTCGACCATGACATTTCGGTCATTTTTTTATAAAGTGTATGATGGCATGAATAGGTTACCTGGGATATTTCGGACAATTTCTGACATTTCAAGACATTACATTAATTGAACAAATGAAATAGCCAAAAATATCACTCTGCTACATCTGTTTTTCAGTTTTTTAATCTCAGTGTGTAAATTTTTTGAAAAATGGCTTAAACATAGTTTTGACGAGAACGGCTTGCCATAGTTAACGTAGCAAAATATGCTTACCCTTCCACAAAACCGGATAATACCACCTAGTTTTTTGTGGAAGATAACAATGCAAGTGCTTTAGTTCTTTTCGCTGTCTTCTTCTGATTCTCATTTGTATGTTTTGGAGCTTAGTGTTGCGTCCATTTCGCTGAACTAGTATGCATTATTGTTTAGGGGCCAGCTGAAGCCCTCCACCGGGTGTGAGATTTTTTTGGCTGCGTTGAAGATCCATTGGTAGCCTTGGGCTGTTTTCTGCTCTTTGGTAGAGTTATTGTTGTGCCGTTTCCATTCTCTATTCCATCTTTTATTATTTGTTTTCTGTGTTGGTGCTCTCATGAATTCTTCTTATCTTTGGATATTGGTTTTGTAGGATTTGCCCATTGGCTTATTTTCCGACATTTACTCCCCTTTTATAGATAACAAGACATATGTGTCAGTTTTGTTGCAAGAGCAGTTCATGTATCCAGTAAGAATCACAGATCGCTGAATGGGAAATACTCAATGCTTTTAAATCAAAAGCGGAATTACTACATTTCGCCATGAGTTTACTGTTGAGTCGTGTTCAGACCAGCAGCTACCAATTATACCGGTGCTGTTCAATATTTGATGTTCATAGCAGTTGTAAAAACCGATTCGTCATGGCATTTCAATATTAGATCTCATCTACATATTTAGTCCCTTCTAAGGAAAGTAATATGTTTTCGTTGTATTTCAGATTATTAATATAACCCATCCGCAGCAAACAATGACTGGCAACAAGATCCTGATTATTATAAGATGGATTACTGCAATGAATATTCTTATAGTTACAAGTAGATTATCAAAACACACCTCGTGTCCAGAAAACTGTTCCTGTTTGCGGAATCATGATCATGATCATGTTTACTTTGCTAATTGTTCATACAGGAGTTTGATTAGTATGCCATCTAACATTCAAGAATTTATGTATATACAAACTATTCTTTTACATAATAATGAAATTAAATGACTAGAGGACGGCCAGTTTGATGGTCTGTCGTCTTTAACTTATTTAGATTTATCGGAGAACAAAGTAGAGTCAGTGTCGTCATCTTCATTTACTAGAATCCCAAACCTGGAGGTGTTGATATTGAATTATAACAAGTTTGGCGTTGGTTCGTTAGATATTGATGCATTTAAATTTCTTCAAAACGTACATATTTTCAAAATGTTTGGAAATTTTAGGGATACATCTGCACTAAACGTTACACATCCTGTCTGCATCACGCGCATGCGCAGTCTAAGGAGTCTAAAAATAGATGGATTGGAACATGGAATTTTTGGAAGGGAATTTGCCTCACTAGTAAATCTGACAGATCTTTCAATGTCAGCAAAATTTGGTTTTTGTTATCTTGTAAAATATCAGCTAAACTCTTTGTAAACCTTCCACATTTAGTTGAAATAGACTTGAGTTTTTGCAAGATACGTTCCACAGAAGCGGGGGTTTTCTCAAAACTTTCAAATCTCACTGGTCTTGATTTATCATTTAATCGTCACATGGAGCTAAATGGAGTTAAAAACGCAATACAGGGAATGAATAAAACTAATATTAAAAAACTGAATTTAAAAAAATTCCGTAAGGGAACTACTCTCGTCATACCTTAAGATGCATTGAACGAACTTAACACGACAAAGTTACAATCTCTCATCTTGAAAAATCATATTGCAAAATTCGAAAGGAACTTTATTCAAACATTACCAAAATCTCTGATGAATTTATTCGTTCGAGATAATTTTTAATAGATGCAATATGTTGTAAAGATCTACACAAGCTAAGTAACCTAGAAATTCTTGATGGTAGTTTTCAGTTACAGTACAACACACTACCTGTTCGGAATATTCCGCAGGACCACATACATGTAGTTCGCGTAGAAAATTACACGATACAATTACCCAAAAACCTCAAATATATGTTTTTAAGCCATTTGAAATTGGATTGGCCGTATATTCCATATCTCAAGGTTTTGGAAAACAATCTAGAAAGGTTTGACATTTCGTCCAATGGCTTTGAAATAGTTGTTGGTACATGGTACGGTCTACATTCATTAAAATTATTCAACCTATCAAATAGCAAGTTTAACTATTTGCAGACATGAGAAATTAGACTGTACTCTGATAAATAAAAACAATATTAGTAGATTTATCGCTCATGACAAGCAGGTGAAGAGTTCCCCGCACTAGAACATCACGAATATCTAGATTTATCTCATTACGAAATAAGGTCATATTTTCAAACTTGGTACGATGCCTCTGCATGGTGGACCCTAGGTCCACGAGGGTATTCGCTAACCCAGTCGTCAGACTTATCTGACATGATTATTTATTGATCTGTTACAAAAATTACCAGTATTTAGCAAAATTCAAAAATAACAGAAATACTAAGGCTTCATTCCTTGTATTGCACATGGTAGATCTCCTTAGCTGAAATTTGCCTTCCTTTTTGCGGTATTTTTGGTTATGAGTACTTCTTGTTTAAAATTAGTTTGGTTTTTGGTCTTCCAAATGTTTCGGTTTTAATGCTGCTGATGAGAGGTAACTCCTTGAAATGCGTCGTATACAGCATAGTATAAATTTACTATAATATTAGTATCTTTGGATTGTTATTTTAAAAACATTGGACCTAACTGGGAATTCTTTCATGTCTATAGAGTTTCGTCTTGACGCACTGGCGTCAATTAAGTTACTTAATTTAAAAGAAAATCAAAAGTTTCTTTTGTGAATGAATTTCAACAAAATAATATAAACAATTTGTTTTTTGTAACAAATTGAAAATTATTTTACAAAATAATAGTTTAAAATGCCATTGTTCAAACATACTATTTGTAGAATGGGTCAATAGGTACTCGAAACATCTCATAAATTTTCATGCATACAAGTGTAGATTTGAGAATGGATCATGTATTTTCTTTAGTCGAAGTGAGGATATAGAGACTGAACTTAAGAATAGGTGCCCTTCTCTGCAATACACATTATACTGTACTATTGGATTTGTAATGTTTACTTTATTTTTGTCACTTGTCGCATTTGTTTCGTATAAAAGGCGGGAAATGAAACGTGTTATAAAATTATTTAGTCGACATGTAAATCAGCACAAAGCCCTTTATGAAGAAGACAGTTTGAATAAGGTTTATCTGTCACATTCAGAAGTTAAAGATTATTTAGAACAGAAAGGAATGTATTGTTTTGGAAAGCATAAAGTAGAATATGGTGAACTGGAAGTGCCAACACTCACATCCGGTCTGAGAAATTCAGTCTGCATAGTTTGTTTTTTTGACAAAGGATTATACTTCGGATGGAATATGCATTCAAGAATTTCGATATGCCATTCATAAAGGATATGTGATAGGCAGGCAAATTCTTATAACCGTTTTATTGGATGATATTATTGAAGAGAGCTGTTACAAGGAAAATGAAGAATTCATTTGTTATCTATCTAAAAACGACCAGTGGCGAAGATTTACTGTCATATATGGAGAGAGAAGTACAAATGATTGCAGATGAACGATAATCTTTAAATTTAACACAATATATCACATCAGTTCAAAATACATTATTTTTTTCAAAACGTTGTAAAGTATTTCTATTTATGATATTAAGCTACATTTTCGGAGGTTCAAAAATACTCTAATGTTAGAAATAATAAATAAAAAAAACCCAACAAAACGGATAACAGGAAAGGTAAAAGATTGTCAATTAACGTCCAATCGACAGAACGTCCGACAAAAAAAGTCCACAAAATAGCGCAAAACACAAGAATCCAAACATTTCTGGATATATGGAATTTTCATTTTACGAATACCTTGTTCCAAATCCCTTATTCTTTGGCTGGGGACAATGGCTGGCTTTTAAATGATATATTTTTTAAAAAAAGGCACCGCATGTTCCGTATAGGGAGAGGATCAGATCTTCCGGAAAACCCAGGTTAAGTTCTTTTGTTTTCGAAAACGTTCAAATTGTTTTAATTGTATCTAATGATTTTGAGTTTAGTAATTGAATTTTACACAATCTACGTTATTGCATTCATCCACAATGCTTTTCAAATAAATTCTATGATATCAATTTTGATGCACAAGATGTGCACATTTTGTCGATCTATGACTCATCAGTAAGGCTCCAAGTCAAACATAATGAAAACCAAGGCAGCTATCCAAAATCATGAAGAGTAAAATGACAAAATGACAAAATTACAAAATGACCATAAGAGTAAAGATAAAGCAATCGAAGGACAGAGCTATACACATGGGAGATGCTAAGTAGTTTTCACAAATTAAAAAGTTATGTAACGGTATATTAAAGAAAAAAACATTGATACACATCTTCCACCGTACAATATCTGACAAATAGTTGGAGTTTGTTTCTATCTATTTAGTTATACTTGTGCCATTGAGGCATTTAATTGTTATGTTCCATTCTCCTAACTTTGTTTCTTCTTTGCAATTGGAATTCGAAAGTTGTGGACTTTCCCCATTGTTTGGTCATTGCTTCACTATTCTTTTGCCGCCGTTGAAAGTGGTACTGCTTGTTCATTTGTTTTTTGTTGAGATATAATTGGGAAAAGGCATGAAAAAAATTATCGGGTACTAATTTTCTTGCTCATGTCGGATTAAGCGTCACCAGGTGCACTCGTGACCAAAACTTTGGAAAGCAAAAAATAAACACCAAAGGATTGTGAGTAATGGAAACAAACAAGTCTAACAGTTAAGCCAAATGTAGGTAAGGTCAACCTTTCTTGAGGAATGTGAAACCTACTTTTAACAACATTTTCAAATTTTCAGGTTGTAAAATTTTAGAAGATTTTAAATTTTAAAAAATGACAATAAAAATGCATATGGAGCAAATAACTTGCTTGTTTATAGGTTCTTTGTTTTAAGGTCTTCTTATCCTATTTCGAAGAAACTAATCTTCTTTCCCAATGTGCACATCTTGTGCATCAAAATTGGTATCAAAGAATTCTATTCCATGAAATGAATTTAAAGTCTCATAAATGCATTAATCATTATGATCACAAAAGCCAATCAATGATTGTATTTTTATGTTTGGATTGTTTCTCCAAAACTTGAACATATCAGTTCACAGTACAGTATTTTCGGAGTAACATTGTAAAGTTAAGATATATTTTGAGAAGTTTAACGTTGGTTGGGTTCGTGACAAATTTATATTTAATTCTTTTGGAGATCTAAAGAACGAGTTTCGTGTTCATGCTAGTGTAACTGGGCTTCCCTCGATTGAAGTTATAGAACTGTAACAGGTTTATAACCACCCTCCATTCATATTTTGCGGATCGGAAGTGAACGATTTTCATTGGTACTTATCAAGGTCAGAAGAGAATCTATTTGCGTCGTAGGTAGAATTTTCTAGGTCACACACCAGGCGGCGATATGTTCGACACGCAAAATATGAATGAGTGATGTCAGGGGTTTGTAGAAACGAACGTGGATACAAAACCCTGACTTGGGAGGATGCATATATTTAGTGTATCAGTAGAGCATTATTTGTCTACCAAAATTACCTACCTACCTTTGGTTCAGTAGTCCACCTCTCTACCAACTGAGCTCTAGGAGAACCAATCTGCTGCTGATCACTAACTTTTCAACATTCTTTTTGTGGGTTCGAATCTTACTTGTTGAGTTTGACTCTATTCTTTAAAATGGGCATGGATTGTGTGTGAGTTTTACTGTCGAAGGTCAGTTGTTCTGTCCGGTTACTCCCCTAAACATAAAAAATCTGACCGTCATAAACGCCAGTTGGACTTTGAAGTAAAAGTACAATAACCCACGTCTACATACAATGTTTCTGCATCAAAATTAATACCATGGAATATTTATACCTTCTGTTGATTGACCCCTTGTACAGAGAGTATCACCAGAATATTTACTAATGTTTCGACAACAGCGTGAAATTGAAAAATGAAAATTTCTTGAAAACAAATTTTGTTCAAGACTGCAGTGTTTCATAATACATGTATATATGGTACATTATGATATGTCTAACAATGAAATTTTAGTTCTTTTACTTTAAATACTTGCTCGATACAATATTTAATAGAGATGCTGTGTTAACAAAATGCCAATCAATGTCAATATCTTATGAAATACAGGTCAAAATAATGAATACGAATACATGCATTGTGACATGCAAAAGAAACCAATTAGAACTAGTGTAAACTATGACAGAATCCAGATTCTTCGGAAAGGTGGCGACATTCTGGTTGCAGTTTCAAAAACACTCGTACGACTACGAGTGAGACTGGTTCCAGGACACAGCAGGAAACAGACTGGTCGTTGTCGTACGAAACGGAACCCTGCACATGATGGTTATCAGCAAGAACAATAGAATCAAAAAGACGTCGATGAATTATGATTAGTATAATGAAAACTCAAACAAATGCTTTTGGTAAGACATAAAACATAAGAATACATTGAAGTACAATATTTGAACAGAGGTGACTATTACCAAAACAATCTGCTATGTCTACTAACATCATCTTAGACATTTTTTTTCAGATTCAGATCTTCTGCATTAAAATTGAAATCGTGGAATATTTGTAAAATAAGACTTAGAATTATTTGCGCTAACCATTAGCATAATATTTCATTTGATTTTAGATGAGTTATTGCGATTACTTGGCGTCACCTTTGTACAAATTTCTCCATAGGGTTCAATGTAAAACTAATCCGACTGTGGCGACCATCTTGGATTTCAGATCGGCATAAAAAAAAACATATTTTGTAGAGGTTCATCCAATGCTTGTTCATACATAGAATATTCCAATTGGCTTGGTAGTTAACTATTGTACAAATTTCCCATAGCGTTCAATGTTAAACTAAGTCTGGCTGTGGCGGCCACATTGAATTTCCGATCGGCACAACAAAAGATATTTTGTAGAGGTTCATCCAATGCTTGTTCATACATAAAATTTTTCAATTGGAATGGTAGATTCTGACAAGAGGACCTTTGTACAAATTTCCCATAGGGTTCAATGTTAAACCAGGTCTGCCTGTGGCAGTCATATTGAATTTCTGATCGGCACAAAAAACATAACTTTTGTTAGCTATAAAATAATCATTCACACATCAAAAAGATTTCAATTGGCTTGGTAGTTTCTGACAAGAAGACCTTTCTACAAAATTCCCCATAAACTCTAATATTAATCTAAGTCTGGCTGTGGCGGCCATCTTGAATTTCAGATCGGCATTAAGAAAAAACATAACTCCAATCATCCAATGCTTGTTCATACATAAAAAAGCATTTCAATTGGGTTGGTAGTTTCTGACAAGAAGACCTTTATACAAAATTCCCCATAGTCTCCGATGTTAAACTAAGTCCGCCTGTGGCGGCCATCTTGAATTGCCGATTGGCACAGAGAACATACCTTTTGTAGAGTTTCATCCAAGAATGATTCAAAGCAACAAATCAATTCAACTCGCCCAGTAGTTTCTGACAAGAAGAGCTTTGAAGATAAGTCCAATCAGAATGAATTATCTGCCCATGGTAGCCAGGTTAAATATCCAATCGGCACAAAAAACATAAATTTTGTACAGAACCACCCAATTAACATTCCTGCAAAGTATGGTTCAATTCGGACTGATTGTTTCAGAGAAGAAGATGAAAATGTGAAATGTGGACCGACGACGGACGATGGACGCAAAGTGATGGCAAAAGCATACATGGATTTTGGGCCGGGTGAGCTAAAAAGGATGCTCCAAAATTTGGTGAAAATACAAGCTTAAACATTTCGGGTATTTTTGTGCATGCACTTCCTGTGTATACTGTTTGAAACATATTTTGTTGAAATATGTAACAAAGTACAAAATTATATTTAATGGTTTTCATGCCAAATGGCCTGATTGTGGATTCATGTAATAAAACAACAAAATCGATAGCAGGAAAGGCCAACAGTGCCATACCAACATATAGAAAATAACAAAAGGATAAGAAAACACAAATATAAACACAACAGAGGAGTAGGATAGTCTGACTTCGTACGGACAAGTAGGTGGGCAGTGGCGGGGTTAAACAGGTGTTATGGATACCCAAACCTACATTGCTATTGCAAAGTTACACATGTATTTAGTATTTGGAAACACTATACATCTTAATTCGGACCAAATTCCATCCAAGTCTTTGCAGGCCATAACTTTACCCTAAATCTCTTTTTTCAGTATTTATGTTATATTTATCTTAAGGTCATGATTTTATATTTTGTATGATACACTTTTACTAGTATTTGGATCAGGTTTCTTCAAAATTTGTTGCAAGAAACAACAATGTAAAAGAAAGCTTATTAAAAGACCAAGTTGTAGCTAGGTGGGTATATTTAGTCTCACATGTAAAACTGTATATATATAATACAGGTACTTTATAAAGTGCACCTGATCATAGAGGGCACTTTTTTCTGACCCCTTGGGTGCCCTTTCTACACGGGTTTAACTGTATTTAAAATTCTTCACTATCTCTTACCTGCAATGATACGATCTTAAAAAAAAATTGATCACGAGAATATGAGTTGGAATTAAAAATAACTGGGAAGTCCCATGCTATTGTTATCTGTAGTTTTTAAACGCTTGAAACGGTTCAGATAATAAGGAAAGTGTTCAAAAGCAATCTTTTATCAGTATACATGTATATTTTTTTTATATATTATGTTGTATAATATAAGTTTTAAATTACATAACATGTAATTTTACAATATCATTTTTAAAGAAAATGAAATATTTACATTGTATGCCAAAAAAGAAAAATCTCACATACTTTATATATTATGCATACTTTATATATTTACTTCTTAAATAACCCAACTTTAGAAAGCGAGAAAAATTACAAGAACACAGTTATCGCGAGGGACAAATAAAACATTGTCATGTTTTGTTCAGATTGTGACATTACGTTCAACAGGAGAGATAATATGTTGCGGCATAGAAGAAACTTTCACGCGGAAAGAGATGTTAAGACCAATGTACACTCACCGCCGCCGCCGCGACCCCCTTCGTCTTTCGTCATCGGGACGGACTTCATGCGGAAAGATTTATTTCCTGAAAGACGTACTACAACAGACGAAAACGGTGTACGTACCGACCCCTCAGAGGATAGTCTTATTATGCAAGAGATGACAACCTCTTTACGCAGAATACAGAGGACGGTGGTACCGCGGGTCGAATTTGGAATGACAACTTAACCCTTTCCGACAACTTAAATCTTTCCGACAACTTAATTCGTTCCGACAACTTAATCCGACCGCCATCTTGGAACCTTAGAACCTTAGGAATTTAGGGTAGCCAAAACCTTATCACGCTATACTACTAGTATATGTAAGTGACATAGTGTTAACAGGATATCAATTGTATATCACGTATATGACCGGCAAACCGTAGTTTAATAAAAATGTGTTTAGGTGCTTCCAATGTCCACTGAGGTTCATCCACAATGGCAGTGAAAAAACTCCATATAAAATTATTTAAAAAGAGCAAATCAACCATTGCATTGATGTAAATTACTTTTAGATGAACAAGAAATCGCACTTAAAATAATTGTATTATTTCTTATCATAAATGTGTTTGGCGATTATATTTCATCGTTTTCAAAGTTCCTAATGACAATGCCCCAAACATGCTGATTTCTAAGACAGGATTATGATCAGTTTCTGTTAATTTCATCACGAATCGATTGGCCGATACGAAGTTTCTATCGCACGCGTTAGACTGGTCGTCTTCGGTTGAATTTCACATCCCTCTGAAATTGACACCTCACCGGAGTTGGCACTTCACTGGCAATGTTAATGTTCACATTGCTAATGCTTTAGTTATTGTGCTGGCTTGTTCTATTTCTGTTTAGTTTTTTATATGCTTTTTTATTATTCAAGTGATACACGTGTCCTTGTGGCGTTTTTTTGTTGTTGTGTTCCATGTGTTGATGATATTTCCAAACCTAATAATACATTTTATAGTTTAAATAAAATTTAAAGGAATCAACAACCAATGTGCACAGACAAATGACATTTTTTTAAAAAAGAAAGTTCCTTAACAGAAACATTGTGGTTACTACTTTAGGACTACTTAAGACAACACACTAAGTGGATACAACGTTCAATGTGTATTTACAGGAGAGACCCAACATTTGCCGCCAATTACAGTATAAGTAACATTTAATTTGTGATTTTATATTGGTCATGTATTAAGTCTAAAGGTTGTCAAGAGCCAACCGAGCTAAACCATTACAGCTAGGACTTCACGGGGACATTATACAAGAAGAATGTGAAAACAGATCAATGATACATATATTTGCTTTGTGCAACTGACATTCATTAAATCTTCAAAAACCATTGCCAGATCAAGCCATATAGTCCCTGTTTACCTGCTGAATTATACTGCTATCAAATGACGGTTTCTGTAATTGTCCAAGTATAAATTCGACGTTATCTATATTGGTCTTTTAGAATACTGGGCTGACCGAGAATCTAGACCAGGTAAATCTAGATTTGTTATTGAATAGCATTGATATATGATGTAATATATATGGCACTATTGACGCCAGGTTTATATCCCGGTAGCTTGTGACCTTTCATTGAAATCTTTGTTATGTAAAATAATTTGCAAATAAAAGTAAGTCAGACGTATTGTCAATTTAAACTAATAATTGAAGAATAATAAGGTAAGGACACATCAGATTTTAATGTTTAATGTTCAAAATAAATTTTACAAGTAACATGCTGATTTTAATAATATATCTTGTTTAATTATGAATGTGATAATTTTACAATAAAAATTTATATCTTTCTGCAAAAAGGAAACAAAAACTAGTATTGTAAAACATTTTAATTGCTTTAAATGTTCATGAGAACTATGATATTTTAAAATTGACATAATATCCATCTGGAAATGTATTTATAATATATACCCACAAGACAGTCTCATATATACATCGTATGATTTGTTAAAAAATATAATCTAACATGAAATATTATCGAAGTCCATTTTTGGCCGACCTATAGTAGCAAATTTCAAGAAAAATGTTAAATTCTTAAAATCTATATAATTTTTAGATTGTTGTGTTAATAAATAAATGATATACAGAAAGAGCGTCAAAATGAAATTTTACCTTAAGGTGTATATTATACGATACTTCAACTGAATGATTTTTTTAAGTGACTGATAGACAACTGTCGAAAATATCATAAACAAATTCCTTGATTCCAGTTTGACATATAAGATGTGAATATTGTATCGATTTAAGTTGTGCTTTAGAACTAAATGTTAAAAGCCAAAACAATAATTCAATATGTTTAACGAGCAAGTAAACAAGCTTGTTTATGTTATTTTTTGTTCGGAGTTCTGTCAGTTGGTTTCTTTGATTTATTGATATTTTCCTGTTATCTGTTTTGTTATAAAGTTATAAATTGAAGGCGAAGACAGTTTGACATGTACGAGTTCGCGGTTTAGATATGAATTAAGGTATCCGGACCATAATAGTTCATGATCGAAAATTGTATCTCGTTTTGACCGTGAATGGCTGGACCAAACAATTTAAAACTGGGATTTTGTATATATATTTTTCTCAACTTGAACACACTTTGTTGCTTATATGCAGAGTCTGTAAAAATAAGTTAGTTATATTGACATTTCCGAAGTTTGTCGATAATTATCGAGGTCATTTCAATTGCGTTGTATGGAACATCCGGGAACTTTTGAATAACCACATGGTCATTTATGGTCCGGATACATTAATAATATAGATTTGAATGGAACAGATTAATTTGATATGTTAACACGTAACAAGAGTTCGGCAACTTGTCGAATAAGTTAGAGGGTAAATATAACATACATACAAATGACACCCCACCAAAAAATATATAGATTTATTTACAATTCATAATTTTGTCAATGAATAATCCGTGTCTATACTAAACACATATAACATTCGAGTTAATTATTTAAAGTACCATTGAAATTAGATATAATGTATAAGAATTTTGGACAGATGCCCAATGTATAAAATAATCCTTTGTCGTAGCAGTTCTATACGTTATTGTTAGGAGACGTCCCATATGTATAATCGAAAGTATAGAATTGACATGTAAATGGTTTATAATATCCACCCATCATCAGCTGTGTTAGTGGAGTACTCTTTTAGCTAAGTTGTGTCACCTGTTAAATGGTTTAGTACAGTTGTAATATATATTTCAGGTACTTTTATTGCAGTAATAACTCAATTAATCAAGTATGGAGTTGCAATACCAGATTCGCTTAATTTTAAAATTATTGCATTGCTCATTCATTCATTCATTCATCCACCCATCAATCCATTCATTCATTCTATCATTTATTCATATATACGTATTTGCATCAAATTTATTTTGGTATTTTATGATACATTTTATTACAAATCATTCATAAATTGAAAAGACCTGTGATATTTGAGCACAGCATGTGTAGAGCGGCAAAAGCTCTAATTTTAAATATAGCACCGACTGATCAGATCTCACTACGTTTTATGAGGGTCTACATGAGTGGGTGTAATGAATACTAATATGGCGGAAATGAATGAAGAGCTTAAACACGAGGGTGGAAAGGAGAACATATCTGTTGAATCGTTGTACAGCTTAATGGTGAGAATAGATGACCGGTTAGATACAATTGAAAAGAATGTTAATAAAATAGATGAACTCGGAAATACTATGAACAATTTAATGGCCAGCTTCAAACAAATGAAAGTTAAGGTAGAAACAATAGAGTCTTCAGTTAAACATTTGAAGAAGACAAGTGATGCACACGAACATGATATAAAAACATTAAAAACTACTAAATCACATATTGACAGAGAGATGCAAGACATCAAAAGTAAAATTAATGCACATAGTAGCGATTTACAAGGTATAAGTAACGTTTTTGATGACTTTAAGGAAAAACACGAACAAAATGCACACAATGTGAAGGAAATGAAATCCACCGTTAACAAAGTATCACGGGATATGAATGACCATTTGGACGAGATGCGCCAAGAAATGAAGGCTGCGCTAAGTGATGCTCAAGAACAAACAGAAGAGCTGAAAAACACAGTGCTAGACCTAAAGTGTAGGTCAATGAAGTACAATTTGATATTTACTGGTCATAGAGAGCATGATAGTGAGGACACCGAACGTATTATACAATCGTTCATAAAGAATAACCTACGTATTAACTATCGTTTAGAATTGGGCAATGTGCACCGGTTTGGGACAGAACAAAAAGGTAGACCTAGACCAATCATAGCGCGGTTTCTGAATATGAAAGATCTAGAAACCGTTTTATCTAATGGATATAGACTAAGGGGTACACCCTTTGGAATAAATCGCCAATTTCCGGATGAAATTGAACAGGCCAGACGTAGTCTATACCCGATACTAAAAGAAAAACGAAATCAAGGATGTAGAGTAAGACTTGTTCGTGACGTCTTGTACGTAGATGGCGTGGTGTATGATGACCAACCAGACCGAAAACCTACCGGGATGCGACAAGAACAACGCCTGACACCCGTAACTCTAAACGTCGACGCATATCCTCAACACCAAATCGTTAGGACACCCGAGGAGATTTAACTAAAGACTGTGAAAGCTCCTTGACTGATAAGCATGTAAATATTAAACTTTTAACTTTAAATTGTGGTGGTGTATTGAAAAGAGCTAATTATCCTGAATTTATAGATTTAGTTAACTTATATGATTTTATTTGTATTGCAGAATCTAAGACTGATGATTTAGATGGAATAGACATTCCAGGGTATAATTTTGTTTTAAAAAACAGGAAACCATTTAATAGAGTAAAATTTGGAGGTATTGCTTTTGGATACAAAACTGAATATGATAATTTTATTCAATCTTTAGAAACTGAAAGTAAACTTGTCTCATGGTTTAAAATTTCAAAAACCTTGTTTAATACAAACGAGGATGTTATTATTGGAAATGTTTACATACCTCCTGAAAATTCTTTGTATAGAGCAGAAAATCCATTTAATGAATTAGAACAAGAATATTTGAAATTTTCTCAAAATCATAATTTTGTTCTCCTAAATGGAGACTTTAATGGTAGAACTAGTAAAGACTGCGATTTTGTTGAAATTATAAGTGATAGCCATAGTCCTTTTGATAATTTAGTAAATTATGCTAGTGTGTTGCCTCATTATAATATGTTGTATAAAAGGAATAGTATGGACCCCATAAAAACAAATTATGGAAACCAATTGTTGGAGTTGTGTAAAAATAATAATTTATTTATTTTAAATGGGAGAGTTAATGGTGACAAAATGGGAAGCTATACTTGTAGACAATCAAGTGTCGTAGATTACTGTATTTGCTCTGTTGATTTTTTGCCATTTGTTGATACTTTACATGTACTAGATTTCTCATCATTGTACTCCGATGTCCATTGTCCCATTTCTTTATCTCTGAATTTTACTCCTACTTGTGATCTTATCAAAGAGGATACTATAAGTGTTGATTGTAATGTTAAGAAAATTAAGAAATGGGACAATGATAAAGCAGAGGAATATAAAGAATGCATAGATGTATTAAAGGTAAATAGTATTATTCAGAATTTGGATCAGATTGATACAGTAACTCTTACACAAAATGACGTCAACGATTTAGTAAATGATGTTAATATCATTTTACTTGAACCGGCAGAACATGTATTTGGGTCATATTATCCTCGAAATTCTAAAGAAAAACGCGGTAGTCGTAAAGAAAATAAGCCTTGGTTTAGTAAAGAGTGCTGGGAAAAGAGAAAAGCTTTCCGTGTAGCTAAAAGACGTCACAAGTTTAATAGATCTTCTGTAAATAGGAACGATCTGAAGACAAAGGAAAAGGAATATAAATCAGAGATGAACAAAGCAATGCTTGAACATCGACGTCAAATGAGAAAGAAACTGAAAGCACTTAGAAGTAGTAATAATAAGGAATATTGGAATATATTGAATCCTAATCGTACTAGAAATGCTCCCGAAATTCAACTTGATTCATTATTTAAATTTTTCAAAGAATTAAATAGTGCTGACGACGACGAAATTCAAACTCCGGATCCGCAAAACGATAATGAAGAATCAAACTTAATTATCAATGATGAGATTTTTGAAAATGAGATTTTAAAATGTGTTAAAAATTTTAAAAATGATAAAGCATGTGGCGATGATCTAATAATTAATGAGTATATCAAAAATACATGCCATATTCTTATGCCACTCTATATCAAACTATTGAATATTGTATTTAATTCTGGTATAGTACCAGAAAGTTGGTTAGTTGGTAATATTATACCATTTTATAAAAATAAGGGAGAAAAGGCAGATCCAAAAAACTATAGACCCATTACCATTTTAAGTTGTATGGGAAAATTGTTCACATCTATTCTAAATTTAAGGCTAAATGCTTTTTTAGAAAATTATCTTTTATTGAATGAGAATCAGTTTGGATTCAGACAAGGTTACTCAACTATTGACAGCATTTTTACTTTACAATTATTAAACGAATTGCTTAGGCAAAAGAAGAAAAAACTTTACTGTGCCTTTATTGATTTTGCGAAGGCCTTTGACACGGTTTGGCGTCCGGGTTTATGGACAAAACTCTTAAATACATCCATTAATGGTAAGATGTTTAATGTTATTGTAAACATGTATAGAAATGTAAAATCTCGTATTTTTTTTAATAGTAGAGAATATTCAGATTTTTTCCCATGTAATATAGGTGTTAGACAAGGAGAAAATTTATCCCCTGCACTATTTTCGCTATATATAAATGATTTGGAAGATTTCATGTTTAGTAAAAATATCACTGGTCTTAAAAGTATATCAGATGAAATAGAAACAGAACTTGATAATTATGTAAATCTATTCTTGATATTATATGCAGATGACACTGCTATTTTGTCTGAATCAGAGACAGACCTTCAAAATCAACTCAATGCACTGCACGACTATTGTAATATTTGGAAACTGAAAGTTAATGTAGATAAAAGCAAAATTATTGTATTCACGAAGGGCAGGTTACGTAATAATATGAAATTTTATTATGATAATCACGAAATAGAAATAGTTAAGGATTTCATATACTTAGGAGTCTTCTTTTCTAAATCCAGTAGCTTTCTCAAAGCAAAAAAACATAATGCAGAAAAGGCTACTCGTGCTATGTATGACATTCTACGAAAAGGGAGATTACATAACTTATCTCTCTAGTGTCAGGTTTGTTCGATAAAGTTATTCAACCCATTTTACTCTATGGTTGTGAAGTGTGGGGAACAGGGAATAATAGAGAGAGTGCATCTTAAATTTTGTAAACTTTTGTTAAATGCGAAGAAATCGACGCCAGATTTCATGATTTATGGGGAGTTGGGAAGATACCCGCTTGAAATTTGCATTAAACTAAGAGTTATCAAATATTGGGCAAAACTTATTACCGGGAAGGAAAATAAATTACCTTTCATTTTATATAGACTCTGTTACAAGAATTTAAATAATAATTACGTGTGGCTTAAATATGTGAAATCCATATTAGATAATTGTGGTAAGTCAAATGTATGGAATAATCAACATTTTCCAAGTATATCCTGGTTATTTAGCTCATCAAAACAAACACTCCTAGATCAATTTACACAACAGTGGCAATCTGATATTCAAGAGTCGCCGAAAGCTCTAAATTATAGACTTTATAAGGAAAAATTTGAATTTGAAAAATATTTACAGATTTTAGGTGATAGAAATTGTATCACTCTTTTTAGATTTCGAACAACAAACCATAAGCTGCCTATAGAATCTGGAAGATGGCGCAACATACCTAGAGAAAATAGAAAATGAAATCTATGTCAGTCTCAAGATATCGGTGACGAATACCATTATATCTTTACATGTCCCTCACTTAGTGAGGAGAGAAAACTTTATGTGAAATCAAAATTTTATTCCCGACCAAATATTTTGAAATTTAATGAGCTAATGAACACCAGTAATATATCAGATCTTACTAATCTTTGTAAATTCATACGTGTGATTAACAAAAAGATAGAATCTCCAGGGTAACCATTAATATTGTTTATTTTTGTTATATTATAAATGTTTTGAATTTATATTATTTACATAATAATCTATATAATGTACCTCTGTGTAGTACATTCTCTTAATACTGTATTATTATATTCACTGTATAATTTGTTTCTTTGTACCATATTTGGTTTTTAGAGAATAAAGATATATATATACCCTGGTCAGGTCGTCATAATTGACAGTTGGTGGATTAATTTCTCCAATATGTAATAGATATGAGAACAAAAGAAGTGTCTTTTATAAGAAGTTAGAGGATATTTTTATGCACGAGTACACAGGTCAAGGTCCGAACCGTTAGCCGAGATCTTGAGCTGGTACGAGTGCATAAAAAGTATTCACTTTCATCTTATTAAGGACAATCCTTTTGTTCTCATTGTACTGTATGTGACTTGTATGACAATCCAAACAATATAGAAATCCATGACAAATATATCCATGCTGGCCAACGTGAAGAACGTGAATTTCCGGAAAGGCATTGGTTGTCTAAATTGTTTTACAAAAAGGAACAGTACTTTAAAATGCATTCATTTGTAAGTTGTAATATTAAAAAAAGCAACAGGAAAAGGTCAAACCAGCGAATCAAATTAAAAAAATTATTTCATATTAACAACAAAATAATGTTTCTCCTTAAAAAAACCCCATATTTTCTTTGCTTCTCTGCCTACTATGAAGACTTACAAGAAGGTGGGCCTTAAAACGATAGTCTTCTACACATAGTTTATAAATTATGACTGTGATGTTTCTGAAAAGTTCGAATGACGTTTTGTTTATCCAAAGGGAAATGACTCAAAAAGAAAGATCGGTTTGAAAATCTTGTATTGCTCTCTACAGCAGGTCAATGCCAGATTTTTGCATTGGTAGTATTCATATCACGGATTGATAAATATCATGTTATCGTACTTACACCAATGAATAATATAATTTTTTACTGATATGCAATAACAAACAATCCGCACCATATAATTAATAACTCTCAAACGATACAAACAACCAAAGTGTACAAAATGAAAACATTTAAATTAACATCGAGTACGAAAACGTGACGTTCTACCTGGTACACACAGGCCAGTGGTTGGACCAAATCTTTCTTTTGGATACCAAAAATATAAGTGTAAGCATATTTTATTTTATTCAAAGTTTTATACAAAACAAGGATACAAACACATCAAACAAAAGAACAAATTAAGGGAATTTGAAAGCAAGTCATAAGACTTATATTAATTCGTCGGCGATGAAAACAGGGCGTCAATTTACGACTCATCAGTTTTGCTCAAGGCCTAAAATGTTGAAAACCAAAACAACAATCAAAAATGTTGAAGAGCAAATTAAAAAATTCCGAAATAACCAAATAGGGTAAAGCCTAAACCATCTAATGACAGAGCTATGTACGAGAGAGATACTCCTTAGTTTTTCGCCTATTTTACAATTTATAACAGTAAATTTTAAGTATTAATTTCGGAATAGTATCGAAACACAAGCAAGTGAACTGGGGATACCCTCGGAGACTTCGAGTCCACCAGCAGTGGCATCGACTCAGTGGTACAAATAAAATTCTCGATAAATTAACTGACCTTTTTAACAACAACTGCATCAACACCTTGGTGTTCTTATTGATGATAGCCCCGAGTTTCTTAAATATGCAAAAAGACATTTATTCAAAAGATATATATCTGAGTAAAGCTAATACGAATAGAAGCTGCTGTCAGATGTGGATCTTTCGATAGACATACAAAGGGGAGATATATACTAAAATTTATGATAAAAAGTGACGAATTTAATTTTCCAATTACTAGTTTCTTTTCTTGACAGAGATATGCATTTGGCACCATCATATTGTGTGTGCATATTACAGCTTGTACAAATGTACGTTTTTGGGTTAGATTTTGACTAGCGAAATCATACGATAACTTAGGGGATAACTGTATTGTATTTTATCAGTTGCCGACGTAAACCGCTGGTTTTACCGTCGCAAATTGAGTTTACCTGGCGACCACCGGTTTATGTCGGCAACTGATAAAATACAATACAGTTATCCCCATTCTAATGCAATCTCCGTTAAACGTTAAAAAATAGAATAAAAAGTAAACAGGAAACGTCAAATGCGTTTGCGCAACGTTGTCGTCAATGGTTCCGACGGTAAACCGTGGATTTTACGCTTGACGTTATCCAATCAAAAAGGACGTTATATGTTATGTTGCATTAGAATTAAGCTTTTATTACAGGCTAATAGAGTTCGGAAGTCGTTTAGCGAAACCATATGATGACTAAAAATCTTTTATTACAGGATAATAGAGTTCGGAAGCCATTTAAGTTTTTAAACCTTTTATACTGCTTATCAAGCTAAATACCATAGATTCAGAAAATAGAAATAGCTAGATTCGAGGAAAGACCTTTTCATAACGGGGTTTCCCATCCCATGTTTCTATTGTAAGATCGTGAATGAATGCAAAAGTCTCGTCAATAACCCACAAAAGCTGGACGATACTTAACATCATTTCACAGGAAGAGATACAAATATGAAATGTTGTGCTCTGTAGAAATTGCTATTACTCCCTATGACTTGAAGACTTTGAATTAATAATGGCTTCTCATGAATACTGCCGATTTCTATTAAACTCCTTGACAAGATAAGGGGAGTGTTATTTCTGACTTTTAGAAGACCAACAGCATTCGACCATCAGCTACTAGAGCCTTATCAAGTTTTACAATTAAATGGAGCACATTCTTACATTCATGTGTAAATTATATACCGTCCAACCAATTTTTACAATTCTAGAAAGCAGTCACCTTGTTTTTATTGTACGTTTTATATATAGGAAAGGTCAATAACGAGATATCTAACATTCAACTCCACTCAACAGACAGAATCCCAGACAAACAAAACAATTACATAATAGAGCACGTTTTGTGCTTTAATGCTGACTCTCAAGTGAGTTAGTTTAAAAAAAAACCCACAAAAACGGGTAGTAAGGATAGACTGACCTTTTTAAACCGGATTTATGTGTACCCAAAAATCCCTCGTATCTATGCCGACACTCTGGTATATAAAACATGCATGTACTATACAAGCCAATACAGTATGATTACCAACAAGGTGACTGCTAGCTAGAACTGCAAAAAATGGTTGGATGGTACATAATCCAATGAGTTACCATCTAATGACTCGTACCTTGAATGTCTTCCATTGTCATATTTTGATGTATTTGTATTGTACAAAAACAATTCCTGGCATTTATATTTTTACAGAAGTTTAAGCATATACAGATAGATCTGTAACTTAGAAAATCGAGATCAATTTATTCGTTTTTTAAAACATGGAAAAGAGGAAACAAACCACACCAGGACATGGAAGTTCCCCTGGAAAGAAAAGGTGCTCAGACTCAGGTAAAATAGAGGAGAAACTATATTAATTAAGGATGCTGGTGTGAGTTTTAATATATAGATTTTCAAATTATTTTAAATTTAGATGAGGTTGAAATCAATTACAAAATAAGAAAAAGAAAACTATATGTTGCTGAACTCGTTTCTGAGATATAAGGTGTTTATAAGTTGGCGGGAAAACTCTCTAGATTTTTTTTCCTTTGGTTTAAATGGAAAATGTGATGAATCTTTAAAGTTGTATAAAAATTTTAACTTATATATATAATTTCATAAAATTTTCTTATTTAGATCTTTAAGATATGTTTAATAAATAAGTAAAAAGAAAATAGGGGGTTGCTGGTGAAAAATATCCCATACTATAAATGGATTAACCCTTAGCAGTTCGCATTATCTGACCAAAATTTAAAAATCTCACAAGTGACCATCCTTAAACGTCGGCAAAAGAATATCGAGACGACAAAAGAGTGGGAATAGTTCAAAAGTAAGGATAAAATCATAAAAAAGGTATCTAACAATCAAAGGGCACAAGGACACATTTATAACTAAAAGAATTTAAAAGCACAGAAACTTAAACACTAGCAATGTGATTTTAGTAAGCATGTCCAGCTTTTGTAACAGATTTCAAAGCTTTACCTATCAGTGAAATGTGTGGATTGGGTTACGTTTATGTGGAAAACTGGGAAAAAATTCTGGAAACTTGCATCTCAAAATTTTGAAATCCCAAAAGGCGCAATTCCATCCAAAACAAACAAAGTTTTAACTTTAAAGAATGTCTCCAAGTTTAATCATCACGTGAATAAGATTCATTCAAAAGACCACAAGTCTACTTGTTCTGTTAAGTTTTTTATTTGTTTCAGTGCATGGACTGGAATGCTTCCATGAGATCGAAGAAAAAACTTACGATTTACAAGGTAATTAACGCCGTCGATTATCGTTGATGTAAAACGATTATGAATCAACAGGTGTAATTAACGAAATCCGTCCATTGATCACAGACCAGCAAAATAATAAAGAAATGATGAGCACTGGATGAATAAAATGTTAAAAAATGAAAGTTTAAAAGAAAAGTTATGAATACATCCACACATGCATAAATGTAACCTAAAAGCAATCAGAAAGTGCATTCTGAAGATAATGCATAATCAAAACGTCTATAGTATAAACGTAGATATTTTAGAAATAAGAAAATTAAGATCTTAATCATATTATCGTTAGTACAACAGCTCTATTTTTTATACTTCTTGGAAAAAAGCTTCAGAATATTGGAAAGATAAAATTTTCCTTAATAAACTAGCTTGCAAAGGAATTGTTTATTTCTTCGTATGTTAGCTTTACATAATACATTTTGTAGTGAAATCGCATTTATAAAATGTTATAAGTTACATCATTTAACATATATAAAAAAACATTAACAATATCGAAACTTATTCAATTGAACAGAGGTATACTGTAAATCTGAAGCGATTCACGTAGAGTTGTCGAGAGAGTTTACAAAAACATAATCTTCGTTTTCTTACTTAGGATCCAAAGTGCACGGGACATTCGATGGCAGAAATTCTATAACATTAATATCTACAATTGGTATGCTTTCAAACTAAACAACAATATTAATATAGCAATTTAAAACTTCAAAATGGCCATGCAACAACCATAAACCCAGAGACGGGAATAAAACCACGATCTAAAAACAAAAACAAGACCCACAACAAAATACGGATCTTACATAAAAAATTTAGGTCGTAGGTCGTCCTCTGATTAGGTTGCTCATGTCAAGTCCAGTAAACTGTCATCTTCGGTACGAAGAAACTGCAAAACAAACGAAAAAGATAAGATTTCATAGTGGAAATTGAAATTCTACAAAACAAACTCGACTACTTATTGATCCTATATCATTTGTTCTGAGGTTATTGCTTTTTTTAAAAAAATTCCTTTTGATGGAAAATAGGACAATAACTGCATTGGAATACAGAAAAAAATCAAGAGGTCGGTTTTAATGATAATAATAATAAAAAAATGAGTAAATTTGTATTTTGATTTCATACATTCATGTTGAATGTGCCAATGCTTGTTTAGGCCGATTTTAAACATTTTTCCGTTTTATTCATTTCATTTGTCATTGTGAGATTAAAATTCAAACCTCAAAAACTTGTCTGTTGGTATATTGATGAGATTCGTCTAATCTTTACAATGTGAGCTATAACCATCACTTCATGTCTTTACAAATAATCTAAAACTAAGATCTATACGGGAGACAATACCACTAAGTTTCCTAAATGATTGAAAAAAAATATACAGAAAAATAACTTGTAAGCATTGCATTCACGCAATTGTCTGAGCTGAAATGTAGTATCGTCCACAAAATGGAAGAATAAATAAATGATGAGCTGTTATTTTGAATGACAATTGCTATGTTGTTGTTGACCTTTCCTGATACACATTTTGTTGTTTGACCAATTGCCGTTAAGTTATACCATGTAAGCAATGAAATAATTATTCTTTGATGTAGAATTTTCATCTTATTTAACATAACTTAGCTCTTTGTTGCGAGAACTTCTCTTTAGATCGTATTTTATCTGCTTATCTGTAAACGTGAATAAATATCTTATATTCTCATAAAACAAATTTAATTTAATGTTACCAAAATGGCAGTTTTAATGTATTATTTCCATATTTTTCTTCAATTGTTGTTTTTGCTTTCAAAATTGTAAGACTTGACCGCAACTGACGAGTCGTGAGTCGCCGAAATGTGCACAACCTATTCATCCAAAGTTGGTATCAAAGACAACATTTATATCTCTGAATCGATACCTCTACTGGTGGCCTGAAAGTCCGAAATTTATACATTAAATTTAATGTTAAACTTGTCAAATTTTGTGAAAACTAAGGAAGTTTACACTGTTCTTAGATGCTTTTGGCCCCATTGCACATTCTCATACAGTATATGACAATACTATGTAGAAAATGAAACTCATAAAGTAAAAAATGATCATAAGAAATGTAACGTTTTGGTCATTTTGTTATTTGTGAATTTGCTCTTCAACCTTCTTTATTATTGTGTTGGTTTTCAACATATTAGGCCTTTAGTTAAACTGTTAAAACTGTACGATGTCATATTAATCGAGAAACGGGCACAAATTGTGTATAAAATTTGGTGTAAGAGAATTTATTTTTTAACTTATACATATTGTACCTCAGCAAAGACATCGGTTATCACTTACAGAAGTAAAGGCATATCAAACTAGCCTAAACAGTGACATGCATTTGTTATAATTTTATTTGCATTGTGTAAATAATAAAAACTAAACTCATTTTCAATAGCTAAAAATCAATTATAAATAAAAACATTTAGTTATAAAAATAAAAATTCTAAGACCCCATTGCACATTCTCATACAGTATATGACAATACTATGTAGAAAATGAAACTCATAAAGTAAAAAATGATCATAAGAAATGTATAACGGATCCACTGATCCTACCTTATCTGTAACAATGTAAGGTCCCTTCCACTGTGCTAAGAGCTTATTTTCACTGGTGGGGAGTAATACTAATACCTTACTGCCAACTTCTATATCTCTCACTCTGGCTTTCTTGTCATAATACCTCTTCTGTACCTGCTTTGCTTTCATTTCATTCTTATAAGCTAACTCAGACAGAGTTTTCAGTCTCTCTCTAGTCTCTATCAAATAACTCAAAACAGATGTTTGACAGTCCTCTGGCTCTTCCCACTGTTCTTTCAGAACAGATAATGGTCCTCTAACATTTCGACCATATAATAACTCAAAGGGTGAAAAACCTGTTGTATCATTGGGTACCTCTCTGTATGCAAATAATACATACACTAAATACTTATCCCATGTCTTTGGTTCTAGGGATGCGTATGCTTTCAACATGCGTTTCAAAACACCATTAAATTTCTCACACATTCCATTGGTCTGTGGGTGATAGACACTTGACACCTTCTTCTCAACTTTCAATAACCTACATACCTCAACCATCAGTGAAGATTTGAAATTTGACCCTTGATCAGAGAGTAACTCTTCAGGAAAACCTACCCTAGAAAATATTTCCATCAATGAATCAACTACTGTCTCAGCATCTTGACTTCTCAGTGCAACAGCTTCTGGATACCGGGTGGCACAATCTACAAGTACTAAAACATACCTGTTTTTACGCTCTGTAAGAGGTAATGGTCCTACGAAATCAATAGCAATTCTACGAAAAGGTATGTCCATGGGTGGTATACTTACTAATGGAACTTTTGCTGACTTACCTTTTGAACTACTTAATTGACAAGTTTGGCATGATTTACAATATATAGCTACATCTCCAAACAAACCTGGCCAAAAATAATGCTGTAATATTCTATCCCTAGTTTTCTTAATACCAAGATGACCTGATAATGGAATATCATGAGCAAGTTCTAATACCATGGCCCGACACTTCTGTGGGAGAACAATCTGATGTATTTCCTCTTCACTTGGAGTTACATATACCCTGTATATAATACCTGACTCTAGAATAAAATAAGATTTCTGCTTACCTGGATAATTTTGTACTAAGCTTCTTACTTTGTCTAAAGAAGTATCTTCAGACTGAGCTATTTTTAACTGATCCCTACTATATAGCTTGCTTACCTGTTGTACTATTTCATTTGTTTTAGGTTGGTCTAACTTTTCAATACTAGCTTGTGTCTTTTCTTCCTTTTTTTCCTCTTCTTTCTTTTGTGCCCTTGTCTGTACAGCTTGACATGCATCTGAGACAATATTCTTACCTTCAATCTCTATTTTCTCAGGACAAACATCTTTTGGAACACAGGTATTTATGTAATTACCTATAACCAAATCAGCAAATGGTATGTTCAAAACCAACGCCAACACAACACCAGATATATAAGGTGTACTAACTTTGATCCATACTTCTTCACAATGTCTAACAGACCCATCTGCTAACCAAATATCTTTCATTCTACCTGTTCTTTCCAACCCTTTTACAAGATTACTGTGTACAAAAACAGTGGAACTACCGGTGTCACGTAAAACTGAGACTGGCTTACCTTCTACAGTTCCTTTTACAATTTCTAAACCAGGTCCTTTACTCTCATCAAAATCTGCATCCACAGCAACTCCTGAAAGTTTTACAACTTTACCTTGCTCACATTCATTTCTTTTTACAACTTCTGATACTCTCTCTGAATCTACACAAAGTCCAAAACTACCTTTCTTACCTTTATTTTCACCTTTCCTTTCAGTACAATCATAACTCAGATGTCCTTGTTTATGACAAATAAAACAAGTCTTCTGTTTACTGCTACTCTGAGCTGAAAATGGCTTTTTAAAATCTTTACCCTTTCCTTGGTCTCTCTGTGTAATATGTGAGCCTCTGTTTTGATTATTGAAATTACCTGATTGCTGCTTTTTAGAAATACTATCTGAAAGAAGATTCTCAGTTTTATGAGCAACCTGATAAGATTCAGCCAACTCAACTACATCCTCAGCAGACTTTGGCTTATGTTCATTCACCCATAGCCTTAACTCCTTACTGCAAGTCTGGAGTAATTGCTCACGCAACATCAAATCTAACAATTTGTCAAAACTGTTACCTATACTCTCTCGTTCACACCAATGAGCTAAATACCTTTCTAATTTTACCCTGAACTCTCTGAATGACTCATCTTTGTCTTGAGTAGTAGACCTGAACTTTTCCCTGTAAGCTTCTGCAGTTAACTCGTACCGCTTTAAGATAGCATCCCTAATTTTATCATAATCAGCACCATCTGCATCACTTAAACGGGAATAAGCCTCTAATGCCTTACCAGTAAGTAAAGGTACAATGCGAACAGGCCACTCAGTCTTTGCCCATTTGTGCAAAGCTGCTAACTTCTCAAATGACTTGAGAAAAACATCTGGGTCTTGCCCTTCAATAAATTTTGGTAACTTACTACACTTCTGATCTACTTTTACTGGAGGGGCTGCTCCAAGAGCTTGCTGTGCCGCTATCTCTTTTTCTTTAATTTCAAGTTCGCGCATGCGTATTTCATTTTCCATCTCCGCACGTTTCATATCGCGTGAAGCTGCACGTTCCTCGCGCTCCGTTGCCTGCATTTCCTTCCACAGGGCAATACAATCTGTAACAGACCCCCCTTTTTCCACTAACTCGGAAAGCAACTTGGGCATATCCATGTCAAAGTTGAATATCAGTCTACAAGTCAACTAAAGAAAATACCCTACTGACAGATCCCGCCGAGGATGCCAAATGTAAAGAAGTGAATTTTCACCTCTGGGTTCTTTAAATATGGGGGTCAATAAATAGGATCTGTCAACTGGGTGTCATATAAAAAACTAAATAAAAATTTGCTTTTAATACCACAACCACAAGACAAACAAAAGAAAAACAAATATACACATATAAATCAAGCTCTCCTCAACCGCACCTCTATCTCACAAGACAATGAGACAATAAACAGAAATAAATACACAAAACTAAAAAAAACTAAAAATGTAAATAAATAAATCAGTCCATCACAGTCCATTAAATCACAAATTTTACCACTGACAATTTTCCAATTTCCATACAGTTAGACTAATCACAGTCAATGTAATAAATGTCTACTTATGACCATATAATTTCAGTCCATAGGATAATATCCACTAAATACTTCAAACTTTGGTTATTAAATAATTCCAGAATATATCTGACGGACTATTGGACTTCCATAGGAATAAAGTTCCATATTAATATCATACTTCACAAAAAAGCTTTTCCAAATATGTTTTCCTTTTTTTAAAACCTGGACAAATCAGCTTAACACATTGAATTTCACTATATATATTTGTCTCTAAATACTGACATTCAACTCTTGGACACAATACTGGTCTCAATAAATATACTCATCCCTCCTTTCATTTAGGGTATCAAAATCAGTCCATATTAACCAAATTCCATAAATAAAGTCCCCTGTGAAAAGGAACAAAACAGTTTTTAAGTAACAGGCCTATTTTTACTGACGAATTTATCCGCGAATAATAAATATAATAATTTGACAACCGTGCGCGCCATAAATATAAACCCGAAAATAAGATTCAACACAATTCCACGCGAAATATCTCCAACTGACAATTTTGGGTGGGGCTGGGTCAGTGTGTATGTCAAAACCTACCTGTGAGTTCTTTATTGCCCTGATGGACAAAATATTATTGAATTTTCCTGCACTGAAATTTCCTGGTATAATAACTGCCCTGACAATAATCGAACTCCAACTCCAGTCACTCTACTAGGACTACTATGTCCAACTTCAACACTGTCCAGGTGCTATACTGACAACACCCTTTACTAATGTATTTAAAAATAGCCTACCTAACCAGTTCACCTTCACATTACCTGTTTGGCCAACTCTATTTAAATCTCCAATAGATAGATATCTACAGGTAACATACAAAGAAGGATAACTCAAATCAAAATCTTTACAATCCTCCCCACTGAGGAGACAAAATAACATTTTTGTCCAACCCAAACACACAACTGACAGAAAACTAACCCCTACTTCAATCTTCCTTCACTACTAAACAAAATATCAGTCACGGAGAGCCACATGCAATGAACATATATACAACTATACACAAACCTGGAGTTTTCAGGGGACTTCACTCCTCCAACCTGGACAACGCATCTGCCACAATGTTCAATTTACCTGGCACATAGGAAATTCTAAATTTCAATTCCTGTAATGTTAAACTCCATCGTAACAGCCTCTGGTTACTCATCTTCATTCTCTGAAGCCACTGTAACGGTGCATGGTCTGTCTCTATGACAAACTCCTTACCTTCTAAATAAATCCACAGTGATTTTACAGCCCACACTATAGCGTAACACTCCTTCTCAATAACTGAATACCTACGCTCTGTTTCTGAGAACTTCTTACTCATATAAAGAATTGGATGTCTCCCATCTTTAAACTCTTGTTCCAGCACACACCCAACACCTGTTTTACACGCATCTGTACATAAGATAAATGTAAGTGAAAAATCTGGAGCTCTCAACACTGGTTCTGACGCTATCATAGATTTCAACTTTTCAAAACACTGCTGATGCTCACTCGTCCATCTTACCTTGGTTGGTAAACCTTTCTTAGTAAGGTCAGTAATTGATGCCGAATACCTTGAAAAATTAGGTATAAATTTCCTATAGAAACCAATCAATCCAATAAAAGATCTTACCTGTTTCTTTGTAGCTGGTGGTTTAAAATCCAAGATAGCCTTAATCTTATCCTGAGTAGGCTTGATTTCACCACCACCAACAATATGACCAAGAAATTCTAACTTACTGAATCCAAAGCAACATTTTGTTGGTCTGGCTGCAATGTTTGCTTTTCTGAGAGCTTGTAGTACAGACCGTATATGTTTTAAATGATCCTCAAATGTATCACTGTAAATTCCAATATCATCTATGAAGGAATCTGCAAAACCAACACAGTCTTTCAGAACCTTTTTCATCAAACGTACAAATGAAGCACTTGAATTTACCATGCCAAAAGGCATTACTGTAAATTGATACTGGCCTATAGGTGTCACAAATGCACTTTTTCTCTTAGCATCATCGTCTAAACTGAGCTGCCAATAGCCTTTAGTTAGGTCTATCTTACTTACGAATTTCGCCTTACCTATCTTATGTAGTACAGTGTCTATCTGTGGCATCGGACTCGGGTCAAATTCAGTTATTTTGTTGATTTCGCGGTAATCACAACAAAAACGAATTGAAGAGTCTTTCTTTTTTACTAGTACTACTGGCGCTGCATATGGACTGTCCGAAGGCTCAATAATGCCAAGTTTCAACATGTCATCAATTTCTTGCTGAACTTTTTCTCTAAGTGCAAACGGGATAGGATATGGCTTCCTATAAACAGGCTTATCTGTAGTTAATTTTACCTTATGCTGAACCAAATCTGTTCTTTTTGGTACATCTGTAAATATGTCTGAAAATTCTCCAATAAGACCTGATACCTGATCATGTTGTTTATCTGTCAACTCATCCGAGATCTTAACATCCTTCACGGTTTCTTTACCTACCAGCTGTGGTGTTGTTTTAAAGTCAATATCTAAATATTCATCTTCAACTTTATCTTCAACTACATCAAGACAAGCTAAAAACTCTACCTCATTTTTCATCTCATCTGGGCGTTCATACCATGTTTTCAGCATATTCACATGATAAATCTTTTCTTTACCCCTTACCTTGACTCTATAATCCACTGATCCTACCTTATCTGTAACAATGTAAGGTCCCTTCCACTGTGCTAAGAGCTTATTTTCACTGGTGGGGAGTAATACTAATACCTTACTGCCAACTTCTATATCTCTCACTCTGGCTTTCTTGTCATAATACCTCTTCTGTACCTGCTTTGCTTTCATTTCATTCTTATAAGCTAACTCAGACAGAGTTTTCAGTCTCTCTCTAGTCTCTATCAAATAACTCAAAACAGATGTTTGACAGTCCTCTGGCTCTTCCCACTGTTCTTTCAGAACAGATAATGGTCCTCTAACATTTCGACCATATAATAACTCAAAGGGTGAAAAACCTGTTGTATCATTGGGTACCTCTCTGTATGCAAATAATACATACACTAAATACTTATCCCATGTCTTTGGTTCTAGGGATGCGTATGCTTTCAACATGCGTTTCAAAACACCATTAAATTTCTCACACATTCCATTGGTCTGTGGGTGATAGACACTTGACACCTTCTTCTCAACTTTCAATAACCTACATACCTCAACCATCAGTGAAGATTTGAAATTTGACCCTTGATCAGAGAGTAACTCTTCAGGAAAACCTACCCTAGAAAATATTTCCATCAATGAATCAACTACTGTCTCAGCATCTTGACTTCTCAGTGCAACAGCTTCTGGATACCGGGTGGCACAATCTACAAGTACTAAAACATACCTGTTTTTACGCTCTGTAAGAGGTAATGGTCCTACGAAATCAATAGCAATTCTACGAAAAGGTATGTCCATGGGTGGTATACTTACTAATGGAACTTTTGCTGACTTACCTTTTGAACTACTTAATTGACAAGTTTGGCATGATTTACAATATATAGCTACATCTCCAAACAAACCTGGCCAAAAATAATGCTGTAATATTCTATCCCTAGTTTTCTTAATACCAAGATGACCTGATAATGGAATATCATGAGCAAGTTCTAATACCATGGCCCGACACTTCTGTGGGAGAACAATCTGATGTATTTCCTCTTCACTTGGAGTTACATATACCCTGTATATAATACCTGACTCTAGAATAAAATAAGATTTCTGCTTACCTGGATAATTTTGTACTAAGCTTCTTACTTTGTCTAAAGAAGTATCTTCAGACTGAGCTATTTTTAACTGATCCCTACTATATAGCTTGCTTACCTGTTGTACTATTTCATTTGTTTTAGGTTGGTCTAACTTTTCAATACTAGCTTGTGTCTTTTCTTCCTTTTTTTCCTCTTCTTTCTTTTGTGCCCTTGTCTGTACAGCTTGACATGCATCTGAGACAATATTCTTACCTTCAATCTCTATTTTCTCAGGACAAACATCTTTTGGAACACAGGTATTTATGTAATTACCTATAACCAAATCAGCAAATGGTATGTTCAAAACCAACGCCAACACAACACCAGATATATAAGGTGTACTAACTTTGATCCATACTTCTTCACAATGTCTAACAGACCCATCTGCTAACCAAATATCTTTCATTCTACCTGTTCTTTCCAACCCTTTTACAAGATTACTGTGTACAAAAACAGTGGAACTACCGGTGTCACGTAAAACTGAGACTGGCTTACCTTCTACAGTTCCTTTTACAATTTCTAAACCAGGTCCTTTACTCTCATCAAAATCTGCATCCACAGCAACTCCTGAAAGTTTTACAACTTTACCTTGCTCACATTCATTTCTTTTTACAACTTCTGATACTCTCTCTGAATCTACACAAAGTCCAAAACTACCTTTCTTACCTTTATTTTCACCTTTCCTTTCAGTACAATCATAACTCAGATGTCCTTGTTTATGACAAATAAAACAAGTCTTCTGTTTACTGCTACTCTGAGCTGAAAATGGCTTTTTAAAATCTTTACCCTTTCCTTGGTCTCTCTGTGTAATATGTGAGCCTCTGTTTTGATTATTGAAATTACCTGATTGCTGCTTTTTAGAAATACTATCTGAAAGAAGATTCTCAGTTTTATGAGCAACCTGATAAGATTCAGCCAACTCAACTACATCCTCAGCAGACTTTGGCTTATGTTCATTCACCCATAGCCTTAACTCCTTACTGCAAGTCTGGAGTAATTGCTCACGCAACATCAAATCTAACAATTTGTCAAAACTGTTACCTATACTCTCTCGTTCACACCAATGAGCTAAATACCTTTCTAATTTTACCCTGAACTCTCTGAATGACTCATCTTTGTCTTGAGTAGTAGACCTGAACTTTTCCCTGTAAGCTTCTGCAGTTAACTCGTACCGCTTTAAGATAGCATCCCTAATTTTATCATAATCAGCACCATCTGCATCACTTAAACGGGAATAAGCCTCTAATGCCTTACCAGTAAGTAAAGGTACAATGCGAACAGGCCACTCAGTCTTTGCCCATTTGTGCAAAGCTGCTAACTTCTCAAATGACTTGAGAAAAACATCTGGGTCTTGCCCTTCAATAAATTTTGGTAACTTACTACACTTCTGATCTACTTTTACTGGAGGGGCTGCTCCAAGAGCTTGCTGTGCCGCTATCTCTTTTTCTTTAATTTCAAGTTTGCGCATGCGTATTTCATTTTCCATCTCCGCACGTTTCATATCGCGTGAAGCTGCACGTTCCTCGCGCTCCGTTGCCTGCATTTCCTTCCACAGGGCAATACAATCTGTAACAGACCCCCCTTTTTCCACTAACTCGGAAAGCCACTTGGGCATATCCATGTCAAAGTTGAATATCAGTCTACAAGTCAACTAAAGAAAATACCCTACTGACAGATCCCGCCGAGGATGCCAAATGTAAAGAAGTGAATTTTCACCTCTGGGTTCTTTAAATATGGGGGTCAATAAATAGGATCTGTCAACTGGGTGTCATATAAAAAACTAAATAAAAATTTGCTTTTAATACCACAACCACAAGACAAACAAAAGAAAAACAAATATACACATATAAATCAAGCTCTCCTCAACCGCACCTCTATCTCACAAGACAATGAGACAATAAATAGAAATAAATACACAAAACTAAAAAAAACTAAAAATGTAAATAAATAAATCAGTCCATCACAGTCCATTAAATCACAAATTTTACCACTGACAATTTTCCAATTTCCATACAGTTAGACTAATCACAGTCAACGTAATAAATGTCTACTTATGACCATATAATTTCAGTCCATAGGATAATATCCACTAAATACTTCAAACTTTGGTTATTAAATAATTCCAGAATATATCTGACGGACTATTGGACTTCCATAGGAATAAAGTTCCATATTAATATCATACTTCACAAAAAAGCTTTTCCAAATATGTTTTCCTTTTTTTAAAACCTGGACAAATCAGCTTAACACATTGAATTTCACTATATATATTTGTCTCTAAATACTGACATTCAACTCTTGGACACAATACTGGTCTCAATAAATATACTCATCCCTCCTTTCATTTAGGGTATCAAAATCAGTCCATATTAACCAAATTCCATAAATAAAGTCCCCTGTGAAAAGGAACAAAACAGTTTTTAAGTAACAGGCCTATTTTTACTGACGAATTTATCCGCGGATAATAAATATAATAATTTGACAACCGTGCGCGCCATAAATATAAACCCGAAAATAAGATTCAACACAATTCCACGCGAAATATCTCCAACTGACAATTTTGGGTGGGGCTGGGTCAGTGTGTATGTCAAAACCTACCTGTGAGTTCTTTATTGCCCTGATGGACAAAATATTATTGAATTTTCCTGCACTGAAATTTCCTGGTATAATAACTGCCCTGACAATAATCGAACTCCAACTCCAGTCACTCTACTAGGACTACTATGTCCAACTTCAACACTGTCCAGGTGCTATACTGACAACACCCTTTACTAATGTATTTAAAAATAGCCTACCTAACCAGTTCACCTTCACATTACCTGTTTGGCCAACTCTATTTAAATCTCCAATAGATAGATATCTACAGGTAACATACAAAGAAGGATAACTCAAATCAAAATCTTTACAATTCTCATAAAACAAATTTAATTTAATGTTACCAAAATGGCAGTTTTAATGTATTATTTCCATATTTTTCTTCAATTGTTGTTTTTGCTTTCAAAATTGTAAGACTTGACCGCAACTGACGAGTCGTGAGTCGCCGAAATGTGCACAACCTATTCATCCAAAGTTGGTATCAAAGACAACATTTATATCTCTGAATCGATACCTCTACTGGTGGCCTGAAAGTCCGAAATTTATACATTAAATTTAATGTTAAACTTGTCAAATTTTGTGAAAACTAAGGAAGTTTACACTGTTCTTAGATGCTTTTGGCCCCATTGCACATTCTCATACAGTATATGACAATACTATGTAGAAAATGAAACTCATAAAGTAAAAAATGATCATAAGAAATGTAACGTTTTGGTCATTTTGTTATTTGTGAATTTGCTCTTCAACCTTCTTTATTATTGTGTTGGTTTTCAACATATTAGGCCTTTAGTTAAACTGTTAAAACTGTACGATGTCATATTAATCGAGAAACGGGCACAAATTGTGTATAAAATTTGGTGTAAGAGAATTTATTTTTTAACTTATACATATTGTACCTCAGCAAAGACATCGGTTATCACTTACAGAAGTAAAGGCATATCAAACTAGCCTAAACAGTGACATGCATTTGTTATAATTTTATTTGCATTGTGTAAATAATAAAAACTAAACTCATTTTCAATAGCTAAAAATCAATTATAAATAAAAACATTTAGTTATAAAAATAAAAATTCTAAGACCCCATTGCACATTCTCATACAGTATATGACAATACTATGTAGAAAATGAAACTCATAAAGTAAAAAATGATCATAAGAAATGTATAACGGACGGACAGACAATATCGATAAAAGGACCCCTAAACCTTTTTCGAAAGTGTGTTGAAAATAATAACCATAAAAATTGATTATCAAGCTCGTGCCACAAAAAGGAGTATAATAATAATCCAATTCATTCATAAAAAGTATGATTATTTTTTGCTATACAAATACTAATCATTGTCATATTTAATTAGGTTGCAGCTCCGGTGGGAGGAATACTACATCATGTTATATAGAAGAACAATTTGAATTTCTCAACAATTACGAAGGTCACCCTTTAAAATATATGTTATTCTAATGCTTTTGAAACACCAAATAAAAGTAATTATTATATAGATGGCGGTGAAATATTGAGTTTTCCGGGTGAGAAAATTAAATAATTTTACTGTGAAATTAAAAACGATAATTTCACTCTAGGAAGTAACGCAACGGTAGATGTTGTCAACGTCGTCGCTAGGAAAACGTCTCGGTGAATTGGTGTGAAATTAAAGCAAATAGTGCCTCAAATTTAGTCTAAAATATACGAATATAATGAGCCAAAATCTATATAATAAAACTATAACTAATCCATCTGGTGAACGGACAATGCAATAATCGAGCATTCGTGAATTACTAACATGTTCGATCACTCTGATGAATATTTTGTGATAATCGGATCCTGGATTAGTTATAGTATAATTCTTATATGGCAAGTGACACATTGACTTTTGCTATCCATTAGCTATGTGGCAAAAATATCTTGCATACCTTTACTTATGACATGAAAGTAGTGGAAATAATTAAAACATCATTATTAACCAGCTAGGTATAATTATTGCTATAATGCATATGTATTACAAATTTCCTAACAGGGATATTACGACAAAACAGGGCATTAACACAAGGCCGATTATGAAAAAAGGGCAATTATGAAATCAGAAAATTCAAGCTGGCTACACATTTCTGAGGATTTTGTCGCATGGAATGTTTGGTTGTTGATTGTGCTGATCGTATTATTCTGTTTTATGCGATTGACTATAGAGGATATACGAAATTTTGATTCTAATAGCAGCTTTATTGTGAACGGGGCATTTTGCTTTACTTTTACTTGTTACATATTATATATAGGGAATTGTGATTTTAGCAATATATTCTGTTTAGTTGTTGAAATGATATTTCTAGGCATGAACCAAGACTCATGCGATACACGTTCATGACGTTATGTGCAGCTGTTGATCAGGACAACCATGTAAAAGAACTACTTAAGGGTCGCAAATCCTTCGAAACAGGTGCAACACAAAACACTGCACACTTAAAAGTGCAACATAGAAATACATTTAAAAAGATCAGGTTTTAATGATAAGCTACAGATCAAGTTCGAATTTCACGCTGATCGAATAATTGTGAGAGTTATTACCCTTAGAAAATTAAATAATAATTTAGAAATAGAAAGTATTGCCAAAATAATAGTTTTGCGGACTTTTTTCAGAAACTGTTGAACAAACACATCGTATTTTTTGGTATATGAGCTTTTAATGACGAGTTACAGATCAAGTTTGGGTGTCACGCTGATTGGATAATTATTGTGAGAGTTGTTGCCCCTGGAAATAGAAATTAATGCAAAAATAATAGTTTTCCGTTTTTTTCAGAAACAGTTTAACCAACTTATCTTATTTTTGGTATATGAGATTTTAATGATCAGCTACACTTTGACTTTCAATCTAATTGGATTATTATTGTTAGAGTTATTGCCCTTGTAGGTAGAAATTCTTGTCAAAATATTAGTTTTCCTGACTTTTTTTAGCAAACCCTTTTACCATCTGAACATAGTTTTAGGATTTTTAAGAATCATTCTGTCCATACTTCTACGTCCGATTCACATAGTCAAGGTGCATTTGGTGTGTTTTTTCACAGCTCAAGACCATAGGGGACATTTTATTGCCCAGCTTCTTGACTAGAAGTAAACAACTTTTGTTCTTAATTTAGTAGATACTTGAGTAAATTTAGAACTGCGAATTTAATATATATTTTATATGAAGTAACGCGAATAGATCCATTAAAGAGATTCGTATTAGATAATTTCGTTTTCTTATTTAATATTTGAAATGTTGTAATTATTAGGTACCCAATCGCAATCTTTTTTTATTACGTCATCCGATTTCATACTTTTTATATGATGTGTTTGAACATTAAATATGAACCAGCAGACTAAACAGTGTACATACTTCTGATTGTTCTTTTCAAATTAGCTTCGACGAAAAACAGAGAAGTACATGCAGCTAAATATAACAAAACCCTGGTGATGAAAATATTAAACCAAAGAGTCTGTTTTGATTTAGTTCATTTGTATTTACGATGAATTTTCTTATTCATTTAAACGGTTGCTTGTTAAGTATTTGCTTAGCCTGGATCCACATTTCAGAAAGTATAAAACATTGTGAAAAAACAAATACTTAACGCAAGTTTTGTTAAATTTGTTTTCCTTAGGAAGTACCATTTATTTAAATTAAGATTTAAAATCAGGGATTTCTTTTGCGGTAAAATATAGTTTATAGAAAAACATCATATTATCTACATATTATTTTGTAACAGCAGCTTTGCCGAACAATAGAGAAATATCTTCAGGACATTATACCAGAAATTTGTTGGTCGCCTCTGTTGTCAAACCTAGGGGTAAGTAATTTTATAGTTTAATTTAATCCATTAAATAATGGGAAGTCGTTGTTTCATGTCTGTTTAACATTGTGAGATACTTTGCGTCGCTCATCATCCACATTGCTTAAGATATTATTGGACATCGAGTCCTGCACAGTGTAGCTTTCTTTTTTTTTCTTGTCGGGTACACTTATACCAGGTCGAAACTTCTTAGCCATAATGTCCATCGTTAACTTTGTCCGAGTTTATCTCCGTTTACATCGAAATTTCCAACTGGATTTAAATCGAGTTTCGCTGCCATTATTTAAAATATCAGCATACCACATTAAAGTTTAGACTTGGTTCTTTCTCTTCATATACATATTCTTGTCGTCAAGGGACATGTTATTCCACTGTTATACAAAAGATCCTTAATAACTTTGTCCTCCTTGTTTATGGCATTGATCTGCAGATGTTCCGTGTGTTCAACGAAGTTTTGTTCCTCTATTGCTTTATCTTTCCTCGAATAGAAACAAATCATTTGAAGGCATTTATAAAACGAGATGAGGCCATGTTGTCTCCTACATGAATGTGAATTCCTCTGGTGGTCAATCAAATGAGGAGTATCGCCCATCACGTAGCATTTGTTGTTCCACTTCTTGTTCTAAGGCTAGTAATTTCCCAATGACCAAACGTTTTAAGTCCTATGTAGATGTAGGGCGGATCAGCTTCCAAACGATCAGGAGATAAATCAGCCATCATTTGAATCTCAAATGTTCCTCTTAGTTTCTTGCACTTTACATTAGTGTGTATTAATGACGATATAATACTTTTACCTCAATTTATCTAATACAACACAGTCGTTATAGGTCCAGTGGTCACATGTCTACCTTGATTTTTAAAAAAGACCATGATGTCGGATTAAAAGAAGAGATATACGATGGAATGACAACTGGATTGTTCTTGTTAATATACATATTACTCCGATTTAATCCGCCAACTCCAGTTAAACTCTTAAACTCCGCTGGTTGGGAGTAAGTCTTCTGAACAAGAGTGGACACACTAAATGTCTTGCCTGTTTAACCGCACGGACAAAGAATAAAGATTATATGATACTCGACATTGCAAGTCAAAGGAAAATGCGTTATAAGAATTAGTGATGGTCAGACACCATTTGTCTGAAAATCTCATGCATGTCGTTCAAGCCTAAAACTGTATCTAAGGTCCGCTGACAAGTCTCAGACTGGTATGTACCCACCAAAACCTATCTATAGACATTTATAACATTTGTTGAGAAATGGACCTTTATGTAAGAATGGGATGACAGTCACTCAAGCATAAAATTGTGGTCAAGATTGGATGTCAGACTGACACCTACTTGTCAAAAAGTATTTACAGAGCACATACTGTGGATATAGGTATTACAGCTACAGAGAAATTGACTTAATAATGAAAATGTGATTCAAGTGTGAAATTCAGCTAAGGTTTCAGACAGCCATGTACCCACCAAAGATTATCTATAGACCAAATATAGTTGGTCTAAGTATTGCATTATCCCAAAACGTGAAACTAGTCACCCAAGATTGAAATAGAGGTCAAATATAAGGTGTTAGATGTTAAAAGTGCTATATACCCACTAAGAACTTCTATCAACCAAATTCTGTGGATCTACTTAGTACAGTTGTTGAGAAATATACTAAATCATGAGAATGTATATTAAGTCACTCAAGCATGGCATTCAGGTCAAGTTCGGCTGACAGGTATTAGACTAGTATGTATCCACTACGAATTATCTACAGACCAAATATGATGGGCCTAGAATAGGATTTAATCTCGAAAATGTAACACAATTACGTCAATCAAGCATGAAATTGAAGTCAAGGTCCAGAGACAGGTGCCAGACTTGCATGTACCTCCTAAAAACTATCTATTGACCAAATATGGTGGCTTAGGTATTACATTTGATAAGAATAGGATTTTTTATTTTGTCGCTCAACCGTAAAAAGAAGTTCAAGATCAAAAGGCAGGTGTTATAATGAAATGCACCAACTTAGAACTATCTACGGGCTAAATATGCTGGGACCAGGTATTACAGTTGCTGAAAAATGGACTTAATCTCGAAAATATAACACAAGTCACTCAAGGATAAAATTGATGACAAAGTCCAGAGACAGGTGTTAGACTGGCACTCACTAAGAACTATTTACAGACCAAATACGGTGGGTGTATGTATTACAATTGCTGAGAAATGGACTTAATATCGAAAATGCTAAGGTCAAAAGGCCGGTGTCAGACTGACATGTACCCACGAAGAACTATCTATTGACCAAATATGGAGGTCTAGGTATTATAGTCGCTAAGAAATTGACTTAATTACAAAAATGTGACAAAGTCACTCAAGCATGAAATTGAGGTCAAGGTCCAAAGCCAGGTATCAGACTGGCATGTACCCATGCATAACTGTCCATAGACCAAATTTTGTTGGCCTAGGTATTACAAAAATGGAAGTAACCATGAAGCATGGACGCACATTTTACAGTTATGTTTATGAATTCAGTATTATGTTTATGAAGTCAGTGAACCATTAAAACGAGGTCAATGTCACAAGACAAGTATAATGTGGTAAACTTTATACGATAAGCTATCTGTGGACCAATAATCTTAAGTACGGGTATTAAAAGTTATTAAGGTTTTCAAAAATGTTGACTCCGCCGCAGCCGACGCCGCCGGAAAGTAATTTCTTTATCTCGCTCGACTTTTTCTTGCAGGCGAGACAAAAACTGAAGGTCCTTTATTGCATTCGCTAAATCATCCACAGGAAATGAATTCAGCTACTCTTGTGATTTTAATGCAGTCTTGTGTAACCTCATGTTTGCCCCAAGGGCATGAGTTTGGTCGTTCTCTGCATTAAATCAACAGATTTTTAAACTGTTGGTAAAGATCATCTGCAACGTAGAAATGGTTCTTTAAAAAGTAAGTGGAAAAAACATGGAGTCGATCGAATCGGCTGTTTTATGTGATCAATAAATGTACGTTACAAAAGCCGACAAAAGACTATTGCAGAACACACGCAGCGTCATTAGGTATTTAATCATAGCCATAGTGTTGTTCATTTGTTTTCCCGGGTTTGTCTTTCCTATTGATAACGGTTTTTTTATTGCTCCATAAGTATATTTGTCCTTTTTAGCTCACCAGACCAAAAGGGTCATGTGAGCTATTCTCCGTCGTCGTCGTCCGTTAACTTTTACAAAAATCTTCTCCTCTGAAACTACTGGGCCAAATTGAACCAAACTTGGCCACAAGCATCATTAGGGTATCAAGTTTAAACAATGTATCCGATGACTCCGCCTGTCAACCAACATAGCCGACATGGTTAAAAATAGAACACAGGGGTAAACTGCAGTTTTTGTCTTATATCTCAAAAACTAAAGCAATTAGAACAAAGGAAAAAAGTTCATCAGGTCAAGATCTACCTGTCATAAAATTTTCAGACGAATCGGTCAACCCTTTGTTGGGTTTTGCTCCCTGAATTGTTAATTTTAAGGAAATTTTGCAGTTTTAGGTTATTATCTTGAATATTATTATAGAAAAAGACAAATTGTAAACAGCAAAAATGTTCAACAAAGTAAGATCTACAAATAAGTCAACATGACCAAAATCATTGGTTGACCCCTAATAGGAGTTTTTGCCTTTACAGACGCATTTAGCCTAAACTTTCCTTAAAAGATCTTTTCCTCTCAAACCACTGGGCCAGTTGAGGCCAAACTTTACTGGAATGGTCCTTGGGTGTCCCCCTTCCATGCGCGACTTCCAATTGACATGGCTGCTGTTACTACTTGGGTGTCCCCCTTCCATGCGCGACTTCCAATTGACATGGCTGCTGTTACTAAAAATAGAAAAAGGGGGATGACTTTCAATAATATATGAAATTACAAGGCCAGTTGGAACCAAAGTTGGCAGTAATGGTTCTTCGGATGTTCTCTTTCAATGACCCAGACTGTTAACCAAGATGGTCGCCACAGCCGAACTTAGTTTAACATAGGGCAATATGGGAAAATTCATTGCAAAATCTTCTTGTCTTAAACCACTTGACCAACTGGAACCAGACTTGGCAGCAATGGTCCTTAGATGGTCCTCTTACAGAGGTGTGTCTGATTTCGTGGACTGTGAACCAAGATGGCCGCCACAGCAGAACTTATTTTAACATAGGACCCTTAGGGAAATTCACTCAAAAATCTTCTCATCTGAAACCACTAAGCCAATTAGAATTAGACTTAGTAGCAATGGTCCTTAGATGGTCCTCTTTCAGAATTTTGTGCGATGACCCATACTGTCAACCAAAATAGCCGCCACACCCAAACTTAGTTTAACATAGGACCCTATGGAAAAATTCATTGAAAAATATTCTTGTCTGAAACCACTTGACATATTGGAGCCAGACTTGTCAGCATTTGTCCTTAGGAGGTCCTCTTTCAGAAATGTGTCCGATCACCCGGATGGTCAACCAAGATGGCTGCCACACCGAACTTTGTTAAATATTGGACCCTATAGGAAAATTCATTTAAAAATCTTCTTGTCTGAAACCGCTTATCCAGTTGGAACAAGACTTAGAAGAAATGGTCCTTAGGTGGTTCTCTTTTAGAAATGTATCCGTTGACCTGGACTGTCAACCAAGATGACTGCCACAGCTGAAATTAGTTTAACATAGAATCCTATAGAAAAACCAGCCAAATTGACTGCAACACTTAAATTTGTAGGTCTGCTGTAAAGGTAAAAAGTTCAATCCAGGTGAGCGACACAGGCTCTTGAGAGCCTCTAGTTGATATGGAACATCTATGGAAGGTCATTTACAAAATTTGCATAAATCATCCCGGTCCGTGAAACAAAATGGCTGCCATGAGTATTTACATGTTCTGATTGGTCGAAATTTAAAACTTCTCTGAAATCGTAAAGCCAAATAGTGTCACAACAATCAACTGGGGTTTATCAGTAGAATTTTATAGAACAATAAGATGAGCACATTTCGACCCTCCTATCTAAATTATGTACTGTCTAGGCGAATTTTTCAGTTCTAGAAAACTGTAACCTTGTTAGTAATCATACTGTATTGGTTTTTATAGTGTGTTCTATACACCAGTGTCAGGATAGATAAGGTGAGGTTAGGGTACCAACAAAACCGGTTTAACCCAACCACTCTTCCGTGTCTGTACCAATTCTGACTATCCGAACTCTCTGGAGCCACAGGTTAAATTCGTTGATTTTCTATACAATTTAACCCGTGGTTAAATTTAACCTTGGATTAAATAAGTTGAACACATCGGTCCTGATTTGTTAAGGTTTTTGTTTTGTGCTCTTTTATGCTATATTTTGTGAATTGTCACTTTGATGGCTTTGACTGATTGGCTGTTGACCTTTCCTGTTATATATTTTGTTAATTATTTCCATAATTTTAAAATTTTGGCAGTCTTGTTAATAATTAAATGTTACCTGAAGTAAGGGAAACAGGTTTATTATCATACATTTCTTTGTACCTGAAGGAATTTAAGGGTTCAAATCAACAATATAAATCGATTTATCGCGCTAACTGCATCATATATACAAAAGAAAACCAAGGTAAATGCTTTTGTATGACAATATAACAAAATAATATCTAGATACTCAAACGAAAATAAATCTCTCAAACATGTCATTCATGGTAAATTAATTTCAGATGTACTCACTCTGTGCTAGTTTACCATTGAAGGTTTGAGAAAACGTTAAAAAAAACAAATTCGGAGATGTCACCCGTTTTACCGTTTTCAACATGGACATAAAAAAAAATCGATTTCATTAACTTACGGTATGACATTTTCAGAGAACTGCAGTAGATTTTTTGCATACAAAACGGCATTTATGTACTTAGTTAATTTGTTTCTTGATTAGTGTTGAGAGTGGATGGGAAAGACTCTGGTTCTGATACAGCATCATCAAGTGATTCAGAAACAGACACTGTCGATGGTAATGAAAAGACTGGTCTCGTAAAAGGTATGTAGGTTTATCAATGCAAACTTTTGAATGGTAATATACAACTGGTTAATATAAGGATGTTGTGTTCTTTCAATACCGATATATTTGCAAGAGAGTTCCGTTAAAAATTATTGAAAATAGTTATCAAAACACTACACTGGGAGATAACCCCCTATTCCACCATATGCATTACCAATATTTATGTATATTGTAGACATTAGATACAGTGAAGAATATAAATACATAGTCATTGTCGGAAAATATATAATTTATTTGGGCGCGCTTTAGAAAGATGAGAAAAGGCAAGCTTTAGCAAACATAACAAAGGTTGTGGAGATTTATTGCTTTTGCTCTGTGTCATCTTATTATTATTATTATTATTCTCCCCCCTCACAAATTTTATCCCGGAAAAAAAAACTCCGACACTGACCTCTTTGAAATATTGAGACATGATAGCCTATGACCTGAAGTTGTGCATAAGGGTTTCAAAATTCAAAATGGGTTTTTTTTGGGGGGGGACTGAAATTTTTTTCGGTATTTTGTCCCAAGTAGTAATCGTAAGTTGGGAGTATATGATATTGCATGATATGAAAGCCCCGGGTCCCTAGATTTGTATGATTGCTTCAAAAATCGGATTGAAGGGGAATAAAAAGGGCAAATATACCTAAGGAGCAATAAAAAAACCTAATCCATTGCACAGACAAACTCGGGAAGACAAATGAACAACCACAAGCACAACAAAAAAAAACACAGAAAACTAAAAAACAATGAACAACACAAACTCCTATAAAAACAAGGAGTGAACCCAGGTGCTCCGAAAGGGTAAACAGTTCTTGCTCCGTATACGGCACCCGTCGTAAGTTCAACAAAGTCAAGCCGGTGGTAGTCACAAATCGGTTGAGGTACATGACATATTACGACAGTGGGAACAGGTCCAACATCATCTTAGATATTGGAACACAATCAATTTGTGGTGACAACCGTACAATTTCCTAAGTTATCACGATAAAACCAAGTTTAAGAAACTTTTATGACATCAGTAATTCTCTTTGTCGAAAGTCAGGGTAACTCACACAAGCCCTTACAAATCGGATAAGCTGAGAAACTTAGACGCCATATGCAGGCGATGCTGTATATTTCTACTGGAGAAGGGAAAGTTAACAATAGGAAAGTTGAAGTCATCACGTTTGTCATAAAGTTTTGTCTTCAAATGTCCCTCATTGTCTATTTCAAGAAACAAATCCAAATATGGACTTTGGTGTATCTGTAGTGTCCTTAATTTCATGCTCACTGGGGTAGATAAGATGTAGTTTTTTGGGGGTAAGTAGAAGTGGGGTTAGAGGAAAAAGTCTTCTGAATAACTCGGAAACTGTTGAGATGACACCCTACTACCATATATATTCTTGTTGTTCATGGGAAGACACATTCATTGATCTTTAAGGGGGTATCTCGGGTGGGATTGGTGGCACAGAACACACATTCTTCTGAATAACTCGGAAATAGTTTTGATCTCCACGCTACAACCCCATATATTCTTGTTCCTAATTGGAAAACACATTCATTTGGTGTTTAAGGAAGGTCCCCGGGGATATGCCCCAACCCCTCAAAATCATTTATCTTTAAAAAAAAAAAACGGTGGAGATCCCCACCCTAAAACAAGAAATATTCTTGTTCCTTATGGGAAGACGAATATATTGATGTAGTTGGGGGATCCCTGGCGGTATGTTATTTTTTGTCAGGGGATCTGTCTCTTTGGTGGCCTGGTTCATTGGTATATCATTGTTGACCTTTGCTCTTGCACAATCCAGTAATAAATGTGTAAATATTGGAAAAGAATACCGAAACTACAAACAAGTTGGTAAGGGATCATCAGACCGAAATCCAAAAGCGAGGCAAATTCGTCAGGATGTAACGCAGCAGACAGATATGACAAGGATACTTGTATCCCCAGCTCAGTTGCTAGTATTTCGATACCAGCCCGAAATTGTTATTTCAAATTTACTGTTACAAAATTGTAAAATTTGTGAAAGCTAAGGAGTATTTTCATCGTGCATAGGTATGTCCTTAGGTAGTTTTGGCTTTACCCCTTTTCATGGCCATTTTGTAATTTTGAATTTGCTCGACTGATGAGTCGTAAATCAACGAAATGTGCACATCTCGTGCATCAGAATTGGTATCAAAGAATTATATAAATGTATTTATGGCTCTCATAGAAATAATATTTTTAAAGGATTTTATTGAAAATATTATTTACAGAGACTAAATCTGAAAAGAAGAGGCAATGTAAGTAGTTTTATGAGAATTATAATATTAAAAGGCCCGTATTTCAATTATACACATAAATCAGTGTTCCTGTTTTTAAAATCACTTATACAAGTTGGCGACAATTTGTTGTAATTTTATTTTCTTCTATATCATTTAGATATACGATACAATTGTCGAGTAATGGCTCTCAGTTAAGACTACGTACATACTGGTTGGTAAAGATTTAAAATCACTACTTATGAGAGAATTTCAGTTCTATCTAAAAAAAACCAAATCTAGCAGACTGTCAGTGTGTGTATGCAAAGCATGAAGTTTATTAGTACGTCATGTTTTGCACATAACTATAAGATATAGACAATAACAGTGCATTGATTTGACATAAAATCGATAAGCGGGTGATGCTTAGAATCGGGTGAAAATGAGAGGGTTTCTACGCTGTAGTTTGAGCATTTTTAGAAAATAGTCAAATCATTCAATGAGAAAATACTCAAAAGCACTCAAGATATTAATAATAAGTGCCAATTCGCGAAAGCAAAAAGAGAAAAAAAGTACATTTTAAAAATTTGGTATATTGAGTCGCAGTAAGATTCAAATCCGGAGCTTTATTAAATGTAAAACATAACATAACATGTGTATCATCAAATAGTATTTAAGTTGTTACTTGACGTAGTTGCAATTAAAATTACATCGGATGAACTAGAGTTTCAAATAGGCAAAGACTGATATTATACTGATAACAAATTTGAAACCCAAAATCACTAGATAATAAACATCTATTTTAATTTTTTATAAAATTTCTTGATATTTTTTTTCTTATACTTTCAATTTCTATCTCATTCTAGGGAGAAACTAGTTGATTTTTAGGGAGGGGGTTAGGTTCAAATTTTAAATAAAAAGGCATTACCAGGATTTTGGCAAAATGAAAAGCCAGGATCACTTTAGGTGTGGTACAAAAAAATGCAGCACCTGGTTCAATCAGGAAATTTTTTAGGTTTAAATGAAAATAAAAATTCAGGCTGCAATAATGGGGAAAAAATTATTGCCGATGATGATTGATTACGAAAAGAGGCTGTAACCCACAGGAACAACTTCTACGTTCGGATTCCTCTGAATCAGTTAATCGTTTTTAAACATATCTGGCAAGTGTATAATATAACAATAATGAATAAAATATTGTTATTCAAGGATTATCTGAATTATCGAATCTCGTTAAATAATCAAATTTTAACAGTCTCGATTAGATAAATCCGATATTCCACTGTAAAATTTAAGAATCTACAATTAATTTATATATATATATATATATTGCAGTACCTCGGGAGCGAAGTGAGATTTTGAGTTTAAAAGACATTAAAGTAGGAGATCATATCAGCTTCAAACGAAAAGCAGGATACAAACATCATGCTGTTGTTTCAAATGTATCTGTTAAAACAGGTCGGTTTTCTATTATTGAGGTAATAGGAAATTCAAACCCTTTAAATATTTTGAAGGTATCCTCTTCAAAATGTTTATCCGCTGGTGTGTCTGAAACGTCTATGGAGTTTGTAAATGGCGACGAAATTTTCAAGTATACATACGAAGATAACCGTAAAGACAATATAAATCCAGTTCATGTGGTAAGAATACTCCTGCACCATGGGTTACCACAGGATTATGACTTAAGAAAATTCAACTGTGAACATTTTGCTACATATTGCTGTACAGCTTACCCTTACTCCCAGCAAACAGGAACATACAATGAAAGAGCAAAAGAAATGCTTGATGAAATAGTTATGACTGAACACTCTGCATCTTCCATAATTTCTTAAGAGAACTGTAATTACCTTATCCATTTTGTTGTTTATTAAAGACTTAATAACATTTCTGAAGACACGAAATAAGTTAAAATGGAGAAGAAAGTCTATTGATCTGAGAATGGAAACTTTATAATACTAACCTTACTAACACGAAGTAACATCAAATGCTATTATCAACTATCAGATGAAAGCTGCCTCTAAGAACCTGAATGGCCAAATGAATTGACGTTGCAGTTATTCAAATATCCAGATAAAAGTAGGATTTCATTCTGACAAAATGTTTCATTACATTCAATAAAAGTACTAGATAACGGCTTTTTGTGAAATAATATAGTTAACCAAACATATTTTTATCATTTAACTTTTTTTTACCAAAAGTGCTTTATTTTTTTTCGTGTACTCTTTCATTTGTTATGATGTTATAATTCTGTAAAATAATTCTCTACCTTATGTTAAAGGATCATTTATTTTAATTTTTGTTTACATGCGTTGCTACACATGAGGAAGATCAAGATCACGATTAGCCATATTGTTTTCTACATGTAATTAATTAGTCATTTGGCAAAGCGACAACACTGATGAAGGATCTCAGTGATCCGGAAATTTTGCTAAGTTTGAATTTCTTTTATAATTCAAAATTTTATTTGTTTTATTTTGATGTTGTTTTGCAACTTTTCAGACGTTTATATATATATATATATATATGGCTGTAATTATTGTTTCAACTGGAACAGGTCTTCAATGTAATGTTATGAGGTTTAAGGTGGGCGATACTGTGTGTCAGGACTTGCATTGTTGTGTGTTGTAGAAAACGACAACACATAGTATTTATGAGAGTTCAAATTGACGTTTTACATCTTATGCACAAGAAGAGACGATATGGCTGTTGCGTATCAACATGTCCAAAACAGTAATTATCGTTTATTGGGATTAAAATCTATTGCTTTTTCTGATCAAAAACGTATGCAGACAATAATACAACAGATGAAAAGATTATGACTTTTTGTGCGGAACGTTAATCCCATAGAAATACAGTTTGTTACACATAGATATTATACTGAATCAAGGCCTATCCATTAGATGACTCACGCTATTTTACAAAATGGACAGAATCATTAACTACAGTAATTATTATTCTGTACTGTACTGTTATCTATATCTGATTCTCTAATGGATTAAACATTCGAAGAGATAATCGCTCATTGAAAATGGACTAAAGGGGCAAGTCATTTTATCATAGATGTTAGAATTGTTAGCTTTGTATTATGACAAATCAATTTGTTATGTAACCCAAAGTAACCATTGTAGCAAATGAACCAAGTTTTTAGAAAATAGTAATGAACATAAATTTCATCATAGTTTTAACTCTGAAACTCATGCAAATCTATTACCCTTTGTGACCATATTTTGGCTCTGTTTACAAATTATGATATGCCATTTTTAGAAATCTTTGTAAGGGATTAAAATAAATTTCATCATATGTGTAACACTGAAACTCATTCAAGCTAATACCACTAGTGAAAACTATCAAACTTCTTGAACATTGTAAAGTAGATCATTAAAAAACTTTAATTATTGATTCATGTTTTAGGTTCTTTATATGCCAATCACTGCTAATATTTGTAATAAAATGTAAGGATACCTAGTGAAGTCAAAGCAAACATAAAGTAACAAGTATACATGTATCAAGACGACACTAATGTCCCGCCTTTGAAGTCATAACCATGAAAAGCATTAACATTTTTTAGAAAGTTCATATAATGATGTATACATGTGTCAATTTTCATCATGATATGACCCAATCTTCATAGAAAACTAGAGGTATTGTGATCAAAGCTCACAAAATGATGCCCCCGCCGCTTGCAACGTCAAAATTCCAAATATTATTTTGACCAATAAACAAAATGGGAGGTGCACAATGATGTTACATGGTTAAGAATCTGAGAAAGTTTTATTAAATTATGATAAGTGGTTAAGGAGGAGTTGCGGATACAAAATGCGTACCCCCCCCCCCCCCCTTTCCAAAAGAAAAACAGTTCCCCAAAAATGATTTTGATGATTTTGGCCACAAACAAAACTAGAAATACGGTGAGAAAAGCTCACTACTTGATACCCCCGCCTTACACAAGATACATAAAAGGAAATGTCAATATTTTGGATAGGAAAACTCCAACATCAGTGAGATGAAATTTTTAAAAAGCTGTGAGTAATGCTCACTTAATGATACCCTACTTGCAAGATAAAAGACAGCCTCTTTGGTCTCGTGGATGGCGTGCTAGCCTTGCGTGCTGAAGGTCGTGGGTTAGATTCCCGGCCGGGTCAAACCAATGACTTTAAAATTTGTATTTGCTGCTTCTCCGCAAAGGAGAAGGCAATACAAAGTAAGAGCAAAGACTTGTTGGCTTGGAGTCAGAATAATGTGTTCGAGTAAGGTGGTAGGTCTTCCTGTGGACTGCTATCTTGTGCGCTAGCATGTTAAAAATCGGGCTCAGAATGTCAGTCTATTACAATGCAGGGTTCATTTAACACACATTTACATGCTCTCGTCGGAATTCCCTTTAGTTGTTTCGGAGGAGTTGCGGATGGCATACTGGTACTCCTATCTCAAGGAATGACAAGGTTCATGTTTTGGTATGGAAAACCCCAAATATTGGTCAGATCAAAATCTAAAAAAAGAGGTGTACTATAGCATTATGTAAAAAGGATTCTCTTAACGTTTCATCAAATTCCATTCAGTGGTTTAGGAGGAGTTGCGGATGGCATACTGGAACCCCCTATCACAATGAATGGCAAAGTCCATGTGTTGGTATGGGAAACCCCAAATGTTGTTCAGATTCAAAATCTAAAATAGGAGGTGCACTACAGCATCACGTAATAAAGATCCTCTGAAAGTTTCATCAAATTCCATTCAGTGGTTTAGGAGGAGTCGCGGATGGCATCATGGTACCCCTATTACAATTAATGTCAAAGTCCATGTTTTGGTATGGGTAACCCCAAATATTCATCAGATCAAAATCTAAAATAGGAGGTGCACTATGGCATCATGTAATAAAGATTCTCTGAAAGTTTCATCAAATTTCATACAGTGGTTTAGGAGAAGTTGCGGATGGCATCATGGTAACCCCTATCACATTGAAAGTCAAAGTCCATGTTTTTCTATGGGAAATCCCAAAAATTAGTCCGATCAAATTCTAAAATAGGAGGTGCACAATGCCCCCATCATGGGATGAAGATTCTCTGAAAGTTTCTTCAAATTTCAATCATTAGTTTAGGAGGAGTTGCGGATACAAAGGCCGGACGAACGGATGGACGGACACAACGAATACTATATACAGTGGAACCCCCGAAAACCGGCCCCTCTGAAAAAGCGGGGGTATAATAAGAGGTGCACATCGGCATTATATGGTTAAGAATCTGGGAAAGTTTCTTTAAATTATGATAAGTGGTTTAGGAGGAGTTGTGGATACAAAATAGTTAGTCGGACGGAAGAAATCCATGTTTTGGTAAGTCTTTGTTTTGGAAAAAGAAATCTCAAAATGATTTTGACCAAAAAACAGAAAAGGACGTGCATAATGGCGTTATATAGTTAAGAATCTGAGAAATATTCATTAAATTATGATAAGTGGTTAGGGAGTTGCGGATACAAAATGGATGCTCCCCCTTTTCAAAAGTAAAACAGTTCCCAAAAATGATTTTGATGATTTGGCAACAAACAAAATAGGAGGTGCACAATGACATTATATGATAAAGAATCTGAGAAAGTTCATCAAATTATGATAAGTGGCTTAGGAGGAGTTGCTGATACAAAATAGGTATCCCCATAACCCCCATATAAAGCACTGGCAAAGTTCGTATTTTGGAAAAAGAAACCGCAAAAATCAATTTGACCAAAAAACAGAATAGGAGGTGCACATTGTATAGTTAAGAATCGGAGTAAGTGTAATTAAATTATAGTATGTGGTTTAGCAGGAGTTGCAGATACAAAATGGATACCCCCCCCCCATATAAGGGAATGGCAAAGTCCATGTTTTGGGGGAAAATGATTTTTCCAAATATAAAATAGGAGGTACACATTGGCATTATATGATGAAAAATCTGAGAATGTTTCATTAAATTATAATAAGTGGTTTAGGAGGAGTTACACATACAAAAGTGGAACATATTATTACCGGCCGGACGGACGGACGAACAGAAGGAGCAACAGACGGGGGTATTATAAGGTTCAACGCAAACCTTAACCTGAAATTTAGGCCCAAGACCATGAATAGGCATATATTTTAGAAAGTTCATATCAAATAAAAAAATATGTTATGCCCATGTTTGTCTCAAAACTTTTTTCCTCCCATCTGTGACAAAAAAAATATTTCTAATTTGGGGCTTTTAGGAAGATTTTTATGTAAAAAAATATTTTTGGTTTCATGATGTTCCACGAAAAAATTCGACCGAAACAGAAACTTCATTCTATAATAAAATGGCCAGTGCTTTACTGAACTTAGAAACCTTAATACAGCAAGTTTGAATAAAAGCTTGTATGGTATGATTACCAACATTTCGAAGTTCAGAAATTGGTAGCAATAAACGCACATGGAGTGGATTTACAAAGAGATCACACTATCACAAGGACATGGATGTAACCAATATCCAGAGATCAACATTCTTTATAATTTGGGACAAACGCATCAAATTAGGTGGAGTTGAATAAAGATCACCAACAAAGTGACCGCTTCGTATCATTTATAAGTTTAGATACCGAATTGGCTGGTAATTTGGTGATATTTTTTTCAAAATGATTTCAATTTTAAAAACAATCTTTTGTCCTGAAGGGTAGGATTTTATAAGTAAAACGATAATTCATTTTTTTGACGCAACCGTCGTACATGTTTTTGGTGTAGTGTTTCTTTTCTGTACCTTAAGATTTTATGTAAAGTGTACTTTTTGTATTGCATCAGAAAAAGATAAATTATCTTACTGAATACAATTCGAATTCGTATAAATAATTCAAATTAAATGAGTAAATGAATGTGCATATATCGCTTCCATAAACTGAAAGTTCTGTAGATTGTCATTTCTTTATTACTATTTCAATCTAGGATATAAACAGATTACAGACTTATAATTTGTGAATATAGCATATTTCAAAGGGTTTACATTTATCAATTGATATACAGATAGTCTAGCTGTCTTTATATTTAGAAACTGATAGATTTAAACATTATGAAATGTGCTATATTCACATATAAGAAGTCCATAATCTATTAATATCTTGGTTTGAATGCGACATATTTGAGTAATTCAAGTCCTAAATTCCCTAGAGTATTCCCTGACTAGTTATGTCCTGCGATATAATTTCAACAAATAAATAAAATAAAAAGGTAACTGAGACAGATATTCATTACCTGGAACAGGCGTATTAAATGCACTAAAATAAAATATAAATTAACAACAAAATGACTACTTTGTATCATGTAGAAGATCAGATATCGAATTGTTTGCAAAAAATTGTGATATTTTTTCAAAATAACTTCAATTTAAAAACAATTCATATTTTGACCGTCGTACTGGTTTCTCTTGTATTAACTTAGTGATTTTATGTTTAAGTGTACTTTTGTGTATCGCATAATTAAATGATCAAATATCCTATTGACTACAATTTGAATTCGTATAAATAATTCAAATTAAATAAATGAATGTCCCTATGTCGCTTCTATAAACTACATATTTACAGTATCATTTCTTAATTACTATATATAACTAGGACATTAACAGATTAGGACTGCTAAGGCTATACGAAATTGGTTTCTAATTCTTTTGATTTCGCCGCTCCGATTTTCGGACTTTCTAAAATTGAAGAAAAACCTTTTTTGCCGCTTCAGTTTGCAAACATGCTGACAATTTGCCTCAAATTCTTCATTTTGCAAGAAATTAAAAATAAAAAATTTTTCAACCGCTCATAAAATCGGCATTGTGTAAAATGTAGAGTGGAGTCTGGAGTTGGAGTCTGGGGTTGGAGTCTGGGTTAAAGTGCATTTTGTAACATTATGGAAATCTTTTAATAATTATTATGAAAAAATATGGTCCAAAAATGTACATTCTTCAAATTGTTGTATATATGTATGTTAATATAAAAACCATTTAAGGCTTGTCACAATGAAAAAACATGTTCCAACATTATACAAAGTAATTCGGAGGTAAATAAGAAACATCTAAACTTACAAGAAAACATTTTATCAACAATATTCTGTTGCTGACCTGATGTGATGATTATGATAATGCACTTAAAAACCCTAAAATTGATGCAGTGTGTTTTTTCTTAATGTGTTACAAGTAACAACACCAATTATTTTATTAAGTTATCAGATGTGGCGGTTTTAATAATGGAATTTTTGAAAATGTAATTTGCTGGAATTTTAACAAAATATTCTTGATACTTAACAGTGCTAGTTTCAGTGACATTTATACCTATCACAACAGACGATTCTACAAGAGAAGTTTAAAACCATTAATGTTATCTCAATTTTGTACACTTTTATCAGAAGTAGCTGTCATCACTGTCATCCCCAACAATTTGTTTTAAAAAGAATTTTAAAACAAAAACTGGTAAGGTTCCAAAAGGGCTTTATTTCTTTACTGCATACAATTTTAATATTTCATTTTTAAGTTCCAAAATTTACCGATTGATATAAAACTTATTGATCTGAAGCTATATGTTTGCTTCCGCAATATTTTGCCAAATAATAAAACTTTAAAGGTGTTTAAAAATGCTGATGATAAAATAAACCCCCACTACCACAAAAGGGGAAAAATGCTATTCCTATACAGTTCCTTATAACTGTTAGCTGTGAAAGGTTGCTTTTGAGAATGTGGAAAAAAAATCTTTAAAAACTTCAAGATTAAGAAATTGGAAGAGAAAGAAAAAAATAACTAATAAATAAAAAACTGAAATTTTGTTCTTGTAATCTACATGTAAAGATTATAATCATGTCATGATTGAAATAAAATATAAAACATAACAACATACAATAATTTTTTTTATCATTTTAAGACAAATATTAAGGCCAAGAGTTTGACATGCATACATTCTTGCACTTTGATAAATTAATAATATGTTTTCTTCAATCAAGACTCCAGACTCCAAACTCCAACTCCAGACTCCAAACTCCAACTCCAGACTCCACTCTACATTTTACACAATGCCCATAAAATCTGGTACAAAATAGGTGTTTTTTTCATTTTTTGCAATATTTGCGTTAAAAATGTGTTCCCCACCTAACTTTGATCTCGTCTTCAACAACAAAAATTGAAATCAAAATTTCGCTCGCTTGCACCTATTTCTGCCAAAAAGAAACTCAAAGAACTAGAAATTTATTTGGTGTGGCCTAAAATGAGAATACAGCATATATTTCAAAGGGTGTATATTTATCCATTTATATAAAGATAGTCTAGCAGTTTCTATATTTAGAAGTTGATAGATTTAAACCTTACGAAATGTGCTATATTTACATATAGGAAAACCGTAATTAATATTTAATCCTTAGCTAAAAATAGCTAAATGGAGTAAATATAGCTTATAACAACAAATGTACACAATGTCTAAATTTTTCAATTGATGAATATGAAAAAAGTTTTCATCTGAGTTCACTCCTGGTTTTTATAGGAGTTCGCGTTGTTCATTGTTTTTTTAGTTTTCTGTGTTTATTTGTTGTGGTTGTGATTTTTCATTTGTCATGTTTGTCTGTCTAATGAATTGCGTTTTTTTAGTTTGCTCCTCAGTCATGTTAGTAAACAACAAAATGGATAACAGGAAAGGTCAACAATGACACAGCAATCAACCAAAGCTACCCGACTGACAGAACGCCGGACAAAAAGCAACATAAAAGAGTATAAAACACAAAAATGAACACAACATAGTCTGGATAGTTTGACTTGGTACAGACACTGAATAGTGGTGGAATTTAACCGGTTTTGTGGGTACCCAAACCTCAACCTTATATATCCTGTCACTCTGGTGTATTTAACACATTATAAAAACCAATACAGTATGATTACCAACAAGGTGACCGCTTGCTAGAATTGAAAAATCGAGTGAACGGTACATAATTTAGATAGCAAGGTCAGTATGTGCTCGTTTTAACTGTAAAAATAGCTAAGGTTCTCATAGCTGCAGGTCGGATACTGTCTCTATACTAAACGAAAAAATCTGATATAACACTTCCATAAAGGGTTTAATGCTATCTTGTCATAGAGTTCATTAGAAACCGGCAGTATTCGTGAGAGGCCAGTATGAATTTAAAGTAGTCAAGCCATTGTGAGAAAGAGCAATTAAAAATCCTTAGGCATATATGTCCCTTTAACGATGAATAACATTTGAAATTCAGATATTAGAATTCCGGGATGTTTTAATACCTGGGTTTGAAAAACTGAAGCTAGACGATGTTTTTTTCTCCAATAAATATGTTTGATAATATCACTAAACGTTAAAGCTATATCCAACTATTGGTATGAATGAAAGCACATTTAACTGAACATGGAAACGTCTATACATTGCGGGTCTATTCAATGGAATGTTGAATATAAGCCAATATAGTATTATTATCACCCTACATTAAAATTTTCAGATACCGAATAGGTTGCAACAAATATGATCTTTGTGGGGAATGAAATTACAATCTCTGCACAAAATCTAACTATATAGCCAAACGAATATCTAGAGATTACAATATGGTCTTCAATTGTGGAAACCCAAACCATGTCAAACTGGTAACCAGTTACTTATTCCTTATTGAAGGAAACGGGAAACGGGCATACATGGCATAAGTAACTAACTTGATATCCCTCACCATGTCGTAAGCCCTGAATGGTCCCAGAGCAATTCCTGGGTAGATACATCCAGCGATATAATATCACGTCACAATATAAAAAAATACATAAACTAATAAAGTAGCCGATCCAAACGCATTCATAGCCATACTTTCTTGACTTTGGACAGGTGCATTAAATGCAGTGGTTTTAAACCAATTAGAATTTGACAAACTATTCAAAATATAATGTTGAAAAAAGATTACCAACAAGGTGACCGCTTGGCATCATTTAGAACTTCAGATACCGAATTAGTGTAAAAAAGTGTTCATTTTTTTTTCAAAATGACTTCAATTTAATAACAATCTGTCAGTGTACAATCTACGCAATGGATACAATTGATTGGCTGAAAAAGACCCCCAGCATAGCGTTAACAAAATATAGTAGAAAAAAGACGTAATCATGTGTCCATCTTCATGATCTTGTTTTTCAGTAATTTTTATTTCTTATATACCCTTTGTTTTTATTTATGTACATTTCAACAGTACTTCATATTAACTGGTTCATTGGTCAGTTGTGATGTCATCAGAGTGGGTGGGATTAATGTCCACGCGTGTATTTTACAAATTCTGGCTTTATCTGCGTGAAGACGGAGAAGTCATTATTTGATGAACAATGCATATATGGCACATACAAATTATTTATTAATATCAGAATTAGAAGATAAGATATTGAAATGGTTCCAACAAATGTGATATTTGGTCAATATGCCTTCACAAGTTAACAAAAAATCTTATTACATCAAACGGAGAATTATAAACGTTAAAAAAATATTTTGACCGCTTTGCATTGTTCCATTGTTCTTGATTTTACTTTGTCACTTTTCTTCCCGTGCACTGATTAATATTCCACATAATACAATTATAATTATTCAATTATAGATAACTCAAAGTAAATGAAGGTCCATATTAATGTCCAGTAAACTACAATTTTACAGAGCCATTTCTAAATCACCATTTATAGATATGTAAATATAGAATATTTCGTAAGATTAAAATTCATTAAATGGAAGGGGCCTCGGTGGCCGAGTGGTCTAGCTAGTTCGTCATGACTACTAATGATCACTAGCCTGCCAACGCTGAGGTTGTGAATTCGAATCTCACCGGTGGTGGGGAATGTTCGACTTTAATCTTAATTGACAAGGATTGCCAATTTTCCTACCGATGGTTCTCTCCGGTACTCCGGCTTCCTCCACCAATAAAATCTGGCCGCCGCGAAATAGCCAAATGTACCGAAAACGGCGTAAAACTCCACCTAAACAAACAAAAATTAAATGTTATAGAAATACTGTAGAAAAGGTTGTTTTGTCCTAACGTTTGTAGACGTGTTGTATACGTGTATTAAACTTATACATAAGTCTTTATGTAAAACATTTTTATACATATCTTAATTGGTGTCATAGGGTATAGTGAAATAAAACAAATCAATATTAATCTCTATATCCAAGTTGATTAAGAACATTCTTTTTTTTATACCGCAACAAAACCTACTGCACATAAATTATAAATAATAGCCATTTTGTCACTTATATACAAAACAGAATTATTTTTTTTAACTAAAACACTAACAAATATTCTCATTTTAAACACTTTAAATCAATTTTGAAACAAAGTTATATTTTGAAAATAAACAAATTGTATAAATTGATTTTTTAATTATGAAAATTCGACAAATTTTCATCAATAAATCATTTATATGAAGTTATCTTTTGCTAAACCTCTTTGTTTGAATTGTTTCATGTATTTGTTTTTAATATCAAAATATTTGGGTTCATTCAACCTATGCCAACATTTGAAAAATAGGTATAAAAAGGTAGGAAAATTTGTTAGCATTTCTTGACTGTTGTATAAACAATCACTAATTAATATGTTGTTTTATACAAACAAATAGCAATAAAATTTCACTTGTACCTGTAATTTCAAAATTACAGTGAAACTTCTGTAATTTGTTTAACCTTGATAATAACCTCTGAATATTTCTAAAATAGTTAAATCTTGACAGTTACGGGTAGTGCATATCCAGTATAATCTATCATTTCGTCTAGTCTTTCACTCTAAACTTAAGGTCTAGATATCAAGTCTATTTGAAGCAAAGCTGATATCATGTATGGTTTAAAAATTTATCCGGGATATTTTTTCTAAACCAAGAATCCTATTTTCTACATAAAGAAACCTAAGTGCGAATTTCTTGTATTTTTGGAAAGAGAATATTTTTATAGATACTAATGTGAATTAACCAAACATTTTCCATTACAAGAAGGATACTGTAATTTATTGCAGAAGTGATATTGAGGACGAGCTGCATTTTATTTTAAAGTGTAAAGAATTTCATCATATAAGGAATATCACAGTTGAGTAAATTATCAAGTAATGACTATAACTTAATAAAAATTTATATAGTAAAAATAAATGATATGCTTCGATCAATTCTCATGAAATTTTAACACAACATTGGGATTGATGGAAGAAAGATCCCTTTCGATTTGGACGATTTTCAATGTTGTAATTCTGGAGTTATGGGATATAGGCAATTTTTCACATGTCGCGCATTAACTCGAGTATGCCTTGATTAATTTTCTTAAAACTTTAACACATTATTACAAATGATGGTCTGAGGGTCTGTATACTTTTTGACAATTTTAATTTTTGTCTTTCCAGAGTTATGGGACTTAGATTGTTCAAAAAAAAAAAATTTTTCACATGGTGCCATTGAAAAATTAACATGACACTTAATTTGCCCCCCCCCCCCCCAAAAAAAAAAAATCCATATTAAAAAAAAAAACATTAAAAAAATCTAGCTTGTTTTACACCTAAAATATGATGGAATGTCACTATTCAGAACCACTTAAATTCAAAACACCCCTTTGTTAACATCAAACCAATTGACATTAAGTACTAATCAAGTACATGTATATATTGTTGTGGTTTTTGCCAAAGGCCGACTTAACTGTATAACTAGTGGACTGTCATAAATTAAATTACTGGCAATGTGAAAGACCATGCATTATGTGAGTTAAAATCTATTGAAGTTAGAAAGTAACAGGTTTTGAAACATTTTTTTTTCACGAAGATAGAGTTATTTTTTCTCATAGATTTAAATTGATCACAGCTTCGGAGGGAACTATGTAAAAAAATGCAACGTACCCCCTCCGAAAAAAAAACAACAAAAAAAAATTACATATGAAGTTTGGGGGGTTGGGAAAATATGCAACCCCCCATTAACTCCTGGATGGCAGTTACATGAATTACATAATCATGTGTGGTGCCATACATGTACTTTTTTTTACTTCCAGAATTTCTGCCCCCTCCTCCCAAATTATGCCACCCCAGAACATACTTTTTTTATTTATCCAAAGAACTCTGTTATAAAAAGCAATCAGGAAATGTTTGTAACTATTATACATGTACCTCTGGCTATACATCGTACATGGTTGGTTGGAGATCCTTTGTTTTAAGAATGACACGTCATAGGTTATTATAGAAAATAATTACCTTGTACACATACAGTTGAGATCAGTTCTACCTCTCAACTATTCTGTCAGAGAGGACGGTTCTAGAACCATTCTAGAACGGTTCTAGGGTAGAACCAACCCTGTCATAAATGGTTCTTGGGTAGTAACTGCTTTGTTGAAAGGATTTTTTATAGAAGATTTATACTTGCTGTACACTTTTAAAAATTTCAATTTTTTAACAAAATACGTGAAATGTAATATTCATTTTTTTTAAAATATTTAAATGTGAACATATCAGAGATTTGATGTCAAATAATTCGAAACGTATAATGTATCTTCAAAGTTCAGGGAAAATGGTTTTTGTATGAAATGATTTTTTATACAATGTTACCACTACGTTATGCATGTGCATGCTAAAATTTAATAATACATTTATAATTGTGTTTGCTTAATAAACTTTTGTTTCATTTACAAGTGTTTTCTTCATCTAATAGGACGCTTTAGTGTCAACTGGCCGTTGCAATCCAGCGCATATCTTTGCGATAAATTATATGATTATATAATTTTGAAACAATGCCCAAAATACCATTCAGCAGAGGTCATAAATTGCCAAATATTGTAGAATGTTACAACCAAAACACGGGGAAGATGGTAAAGTGTGCCATTCGTCATTCGATTCGATTTTTTTTTTAATTTGCTTTCCGTGTTGCATTTCAATTGTACTCACTTCTCGTTTTTTTCTTCTCTGAAACCAACTGACAAGTAAAGCATTGACATTTCTAAAGTCGATGGATATTCCGGTTCGGAAATAAAATTTCATAACAAAAAAAAACGGAACTCCAAGGGATATGTCATAATAAAAGTCCAAAAAACTGACCAGGTCGGGAGACAAGCAAACACCCAGAACAACTGGAAAGCAACAGTCATACTTCTGACTTGGTATAGGTATTTTCAGATGAAAGTGGTGGCTTAAACCAGGTTTTATGGCATGCCAAATCTCCCACTTATATGACGGTTGCTATAATTGTTGGTTGTTTACAAAAACGAGTAGCTGTTAAAACAACCGATTCATAAGTCACAAAACTGTGGTTAAAATATCTCAAGGAATTTCACCAAGACTATCCTTTAAAAATTTTGAAATAGACCTGAATATTTTTCTATCAAGTCTTGATATCTATCAAAGAATCTTTATAAGAAACGAAGAAGGAGTGAATTCTCATAGATTTGATTTATCAGTGTACTACTCCGACGGATATGTCTTATTTGGAACTCCAAGTAGTCGCTACAAGCTCTAGCATAGCGAATTAATTGAAAGATATAGACTTCATATGCTGGGGAAGCAGGTATATTACATTTTTTTACTACTGAGATGTGGAAAATTAAATCATCTCTCTCGTCATAACGTTTGGTGCTTAGTTCACCACTGTTGTCATATTAAGGTCTAAGAAAGAGGCGGGAAAAGAGGTTTCGCTCATTTCCTAAATTTCAAGTTCTGAAGGATATATTAATGGAATAATTTCCAAAGTCAGGATTGTTAATGGAAAGAACATCATCAATTTATCTATAGGTGAAATTAATTTTAAAAGCACTAGCTTCTTTTATTTTATTTTCCTTCGCTAAATTTTGAAGAGACTTCTTCATCGTAAATTGTCCATTAAATTGAAATTTTTGTATTTTCTCTCGAACGTATTGGATTGCTCTTTCGGTTATCAACATTTCAGTCCTTTAGCATAACTGATGAGTCATAAATTTGAATATCTTGTGCAGAAAAATTGGTAATCAAAAGTTTATTACAACAAATCCTTATATCAATGGTCCTTAAGTGTATCCGACTACTCAAAGATTGCCAACACAGCTGATCTTAATTAAACGTAGGATCCTATTGAACAATTCTTGGCAGAATCCCAAATAAGATAGCCACAGTCAAACAATGTGATGAAATTAAGGTGAGCTCCTGGTACATTCTAGTTTTGGTGTATTAAATAGATAAGTAGCAATATCTTTCGGACTTTGCACAAATATCGAGAAAGTAACGTAAAAATGTATGCATGTAAATATTTGATATTGGATTGATTGATTGATTGTTGCTTTACGTCCAGTAGCAAATATTTCATGCTTCTTCGGGACGAGGACCAGTTCAATATATCAAAAAATCCAAATAGGGGTGAGACAAGACACAAAGGGGAACCAATTTTGACTGCCACTGTAAAAGTGGGTAGGATCGGATAATTTAGCCTTCTGTAGCGGCCATTTTCGAAATCCAAATAGGGGTGAGACAAGACACAAAGGGGAACCAATTTTGACTGCCACTGTAAAAGTGGGTAGGATCGGATAATTTAGCCTTCTGTAGCGGCCGTTTTCGAAAACTAAAGATGGGGTCTTCAGCGCAAGCCAGATCTGTGAGTTTTGATATTGAAAGGGGTAATTATACCAGTGCTGCTATTTTGTTTTATTGTTAGTCCAAGTCCACATTTATTTTATATATGTAGTTCATGTTTTGTTAGGAGAAAAATATATGCATTTAAAAAGGTGACTTGTTCTCTCTCAGAATATTATAATGTAATAGCTATACCAAGGGACAGCAGTAATTATGCAGATGTAATCGACTAAGCGAGAAAATCCACAGTTTAGCATCGTACAAAATCACTTCTTTCACATTTGGCTAGCCGTAAATGAGGATACGGATAAGGGTCGATGACAGCATGTATCCCGCAGACTTGAAAATAAAAGAAATTGAGTAAATTTATAGTAAATTACATTTATAAGCGCATTTATTGAAATCTCAGAACAACATAAAATAACCAATTATAGGTTAAACGCTGTTGAAAAAATAGTTTAGAATCCAAGTGCTTAAACAATGTATAATGTAATACTTGTGAAGAGATAACTGAAGATTGCCGACAGAAAGGATTTAAACAGGAACATTATATTTGTACAATACTATAAAAACTAATTGGAATATTCCTTGATATTTTGTTGGGCAGTTTGTTCTTCTGGTAAAACCCAGCGCATATTACATACATGTATACGTGTATTCATATAATTATATCTCTGCAGATAACCTTATTAGGTAACCTTGTCCCGATATAATTCCGCAGTCAGAAAATCAAATATTTCCGTGCTGAATTAACATAGCGAGACGCTTTATTCGAATCTTTTTTTCAAATGGATAAGCATAATTTCAGGATATACATCGATCATTTGGTGTGATCTGTTTCCGGGGGTCTGTTAACACTTTTTCATAAATAATAATAATGAGCAGCTCCACTGAAAATGTTGGGGATTTGTTTCTGCTATCAGTATTATCGCTGTATATCACAACCAATGAGTCGTGTACTGCATAGAACTGACATCGTAGGAAACCATTTATAGTTACAGCTACATGTCTTCCTGGGTTTTTTCATCATAACGAATCGTGTTACCAAATACTCCGGCATCCGACAACTTGGTCGGAAGCGATGGTAAGAATTTACAGTAACTGTTAATAGTAATACATTATTTTGATAAATACATGTATACAAATACAAATAAATACAAATATTTTATTAGCACAAACTCATCAAGAATAAATGGTTAAGGCTCATGGCATATTAATTACATAATAGATCATACATAATAAGTGTTGTAAACAATGACTATATTAATATGTAATATTATAAACAATGACAATGAATTAAAGACATATTGACAATTCTATAGAGTTTGCTTAGATTTACGCAGGTTCATGAAATGTCTGAAATGAAAGAGGAAGTCCATCTTAGGATTGTATATGAATTCTTATTTAATAAAAAGTTTATATTATTTTAATTTTTTTCAAATTTTGTAGATTCATCGATTATATTTGAAACTTTTTGGTAAAATATGGCCTTTTTGGTTGAGTATTTTTCACAATGTAAAAGAAGATTTTTTTCATTTTCAATTTGACCAGAATTACATACAGAGCAGTATCTCTCATTTCTGGGAATATTTAGATGTCTCCCTCTTTCAACCATCAGTATATGAGCACTTATACGGATCTTACATATTGCAGCTCTGTCACTTCTGATTCTTAAAATATCAACAGAGGGTGGTCTTCGATCCATTATGTAGACGCTCTTGGGAAAAGTCTAACTTTCTAGATTCAAGTATATATGTATTTTGAACTTGCAAACATTGGTCATTAATTCTTTGTTTAATGGAATTTAAATTACCTTTAAACATAAATAGCACACCAAGATTTGTATCAGGAATGTGTACACGACTCTGGTGATGGAATAATTGTGCAGTAAGTCCGTAAAAAGATTTTGATTTCACTTAATCTTTTACTTTAAGTAAAATCTAATTACTCTAAGTTATTATTTTTTGCTGCTTTCAACATTTTTTATCATACGCACTGGTGGTGAAGCATAATGTGTTTAAATGCGTGTCGACAGCGCATCAAAATTGGTCTTACTATCACAGAATATTTATTAATGTAATAAAATATAAAAACATTCGATTATTAGTGTATGAAAATCATTTTTATAATATTATAATTTTGTAATTACGCATTAGTAAATAGTTTGAATTTTATCCATTTCTCTAATAGGAATTGTGAAATATTTGGGGCCGGTCTTGCAATCATAGAAACTGAGCTAGAAGATTTGTATCTCAAAGGCCTTCTTGGAAGACTTATGGGTAAGTACCCAAATTAACAGATGTGTTTGACTCTCCTTTTTTTAATTAATAAATTGTCTCAGTTGTCCATTCAAACTAAGAGATTTGTGTTTCGATACAAAAACTTCCATGTCTCAAGTGCACTTTTAGTCCTTATATTTTTACCAATATAAAAATTACAAAAAAACCCTTTTTCATACCTTTGAATAGAAAGTGCGTGTGTGTGTGTGTGTTCGTGTGAGGGATGGGTTGTTGACAAAATATGATAGGTGGTGTAATTACAATGTATACCAGTTTAGACGCACAAGAAAATTGATATTTCATCGATTTATGACTACCCATTGGAAAGTTCAAAGAAAAAATAATGACCCGAATTGTTGAACATCAAAATGATGGAAAGGTAAAGCGAAAACTATCATTCACGAGAGAGATACTCATTATTCTAATATGACCTGCTTCAAAGCCTTTCAGTTTACATCCATGGTAAAATATGGATTATAATAATCAGTCATGGTCTAAGACGTGAGATGGGACAATTCCACCCGAGGGTTCCGATTTTCCAGTCAGAAACGAGGCTTGCCGAGTTTCTGATGATAGAAAATGTGAACCCGAGGGTGGAATTGTCCAGTCTCACATTTTTTACCATGACTGATTATTTTTCTCACATTTCTCGGTCGAATATTTAAAGAAATAAACATGGCCGCCATGACACGAAAATGTGCTCTGTTAAACTTGACAACCTAGTGCAAAATAAGTTACATATTTGAAAAGATCGTATGCGTTTTGGTTTTGTACCAAAGGTACAAAACTTTAAAAAGATATCTTTTAGAATGCGCTTCGGGGATTTTCAAATTGAAGCAATGTTAATTTCGACGTTGTCGTACCATTTGTGCGAAGTTGTGTGTTTTGTTACGTTCTAGCATTGTGACGTGACGTTTTTTTGCATTGTTACGTCAAGGTAGGTCATGTGATGTGAGATGCATGAATCTCACACCGGTGTCTCACACGGAATATAACTGTCCCAAACACATAGAAATGTGAGAAATATTGGTTCCAACGTCTCAGGCGTCAGGCAGCATGTTTGGCAACGACATAGTAGTTTCCCACAATTTAACGACGTTATAGTATAACATGCGTTGTGTAATGGCGTCTTCGTGTCTGACTACCTTTGTTGCGGCGTTTCAAAATGTTGTAGAAACTGTCCTTTTAGAATAGAAATGGCCTGTGCGTGGTAAAATCATGGTATTTTGAAGCCACCGTGAATTATTTCTCAAATTTACACAATATCTAAGATTTCATAACAGTAAATTATAATTTACATCTATCAATACTGCGGTAGGTTCGTAAACTACCAACGGAACTGATGTTATCCTCGGGGATATTAATATATAATAATTTGCTGCAAACAGTTCAAGAGATTTTATTCTTCGTCTTATATCAAATATGTAAATTTACCCCAATGCAAGCACTCTACTGGATTGTCAACAGACATGGCATTTCTTACCTGTTGTCTGCTAATTTCTATGAGTTTCTGGAGTGAAAATAAGGTTAAAAACAGTCTTAACAGTCTTTTGAGCAAATCCGGCTGAATAGAAGTTCTTTATAGTCAATTGCATAAAAAAGAATACTACGATCAGCACAATCAACAACTAAAAATTCCATGCAACAAAATCCTCATAAATGTGTAGCCATCTTGGATTTTCTCAATACGCCGGCCCGAAACTATGTAGGGACGAAAATACGATGACCAAGGAAATAATTTTTTTATTCAGTGGAAACACTGTCTTATAAAATCTACTATCAGAAAAAAATAAGGAACCTATGTTTTTTTTAACGTCTGGATAGCGTGTTCATTTTTGTTAGACCCTCTTTCATAAGAATGAAAGTTTCCTCACATCAAAATTTTGGATGAGTTGATAATCAGAAAAATCTGAAGTCTGGAACCGTTGTTCGGGAGGTCGGCTTGTATTATTTGTTTGCTCGGTTCCATTGTTACTAGTCTTTCTTTACTTTGGATTTTGGTTTACTGACCTTCCCTGTATTTCTTATCACTTCGGTATTCTTTGGTCGATAATCAGACCTCTGCCTGATTTACGTCCTCCAGGACAGCCGACAATTTACGGACTGTAAGACAATAACGGACATGATTTTCGATATGTTTCGGCAAAATGGAGTTTTTGCAGACCTTTTGACTGAAATTTGAAAAAGTGAGAAAATTTTACGAACCTTGATGCTCCCTTTTATATACATTGTATAAGAAATATAAAAAAAGATGCGAGAAAAAATTTGGTTTGCTTTACTTTCCGGAGAAAAAGAATTAATGATAGTGGCAGTAATGATTTAAGTGTTGAGCAGAAAGTGTTTCAGTTTGACGATTTTAATTTTAAGAAATCTTTCTATTTCTGTTTTATTCTAATTGACTGAATTTGATTCTGTACATGAGTCTTTATGTTGACAGAAAATTTCAAATGACATAGTATTCAGAACTGTTTCAGGTCTCTACAATAAAGAGCTCGTTTCGTATAATTATTTATTTATTCAATATCAATTAAAAGATAGGCAGTAATAAAGAATTTCAGACGTGAATGCCCCCAAAAAACTATAACGTGTTCCCGCAATTTTGGCCATGTTCAAAAATTCACAAAATATGGAAAGTAAAAAAATGTTTTGGCCTTGCTTACTTGTAAGGTCGTGGCTGTTTAACATTAAAGTTTGGGAATTTTGTTCAAACTTACAAATTCCTCATGCGGCATACTTGTACATCCATAGATTCTGGCTACCGTGATGGTTTGGGCCAGTTTTTGACTTCGCTCACAATAATTTTAAAATTTATAAGTCGAACTTCGGTAGCTCGAACAAAACCGATGGCTCGAACCGTTTCGAAAGTCCCGTCAATTTTCCCAAAACAAAAGCCTAGGTTTATCGAACACGGATTTCTCGATGAGGCGAACAAAATTTTATCAAATTGTTTATTCTATCAAGAAAAATTCGCACTCAATCACTTTTTATTTGGGTTTCCATAGCTTCAGACACAAGTGTACACGTAGTAGGTCAAAATTAATCGAAAAGCACCCTGAACACGTACATGTGGAACATAATTTCATTTTTTTCATTATTATAATATAAAAGGACATATTTCTTTTTTAAGTCTCACTTTCTACAAGAGAGGTATGGTTAGGTGGAACAGACATGTTAAATGAGGGAGAATGGTTGTGGACAAAAACATTCGAAAAAATCACATACACAAGATGGGCTCCGAATGAACAAAATGACGGTGACGGCAGTGAACAACATTGTCTTGGAATGGAGAAAGAACAGGATTTTATGTGGGACGATAATACCTGTACAAAACCTGCAATGCCGTTATGTGAAAGGCCGTAAGTACATCTGGGGGTCGTACTAGGGGGGTATGAACACGATTGAACGGAAAATAAGAATTTCATACACGATGATTGAAAATTAACAATTTGCGCGTTGAATTTTCAGTAATTTTCATGGAACATGGCGGATAACGACACTGCAACACCACTAAGCATGAACTATATAAAACTGCAGTTACGAAAAATTAACTCTGTTCCAAACGTTTTAATAGATGATTGCTTACATATATGGTCTTATGTTAAATATTGCATCCATCTTCCCGACGAAAACTAGGTACATGTAACAATTAATACATTAGGGTAACTCAGAAAAGGAGATATGGCATACTTTATTCTATTTAGGATTATTTTTAAATGTTATAAAGTAACTTGTTTTACCATAAGAGTTCAGTTTATAAATTTAACATGTCACAATTGATGAATACTACAAATAGTCTAAATCCTCTCCTAACCAATATGCTGGTTTTTGCTGAATATCTGGATCCAACAGCTTTTAGGAAATCCAAAGAGACACTTTTAGGACAATGTTCATCATGATCTTTTGTAGACCGCTTTATTATGTTGTCAGATTTCAAATTTTCAGTTCTGCGTGTACAGGGAATACCGACTGTTTATGATACAAAATGCATATTGAAGTTGTTCGCTATGGCTTTGCTCAATTTGGGATCACTGAAAAGATCTTTATTTTTTTTTCCATGGGGAAATGAAAAAGGTAGTCAAATCATTGGTTAATACCTTTTCCAATGAAGTGTTACTTGGAACTGGGTGATCCTTCACAGGACATATTAATGTGAAAATGATTTTTATAAATCTGCTTTCATTTCGTAAAACATTACTCTCAGACGATCAATAAATACATTTCACTACTTTTCCCCAATTTAGCTATATTATCAATATGTGTATTTATGTAGGGCCTACCCACACAAAAAAAGTTAATCTTGATTAAGTCGGGTAAATCACATGTTTACACGACTGTGCCTGACACACATCTGCAACTGTTTTCTTGATGAAAAAGGTCTTGAATTCAATAACAATTCTGTGCATGTTACACAAAAATAAAGTATGCCCCAAAAGTCAGCATGTCTCAAAAGTTTGGGAAAAAAATTCAAACATTCAGCAACTTAAAAGTAGCATGGTTACTTTTAAAAACTCATTAGTAACATATACTATTGTTAAGGTGCCTGGAGCATAATTGACTACCCGTGCAAACTAATGACAGTGACATCGGTAATTTCTGCAAAATACCGAAACACTATATCTAAAACATATTTTCATGGACGCCATATTCAAACAACAAAGTAAGTTTCAATTTTGCTTCATTTTATTTCTCATCAAAAAGAAACATTAGTTACCATAATAAGCTAATATGCTCCGGGTGGTTTAAGAAAAACTTATGGAATACATGAAAGGTAAAAATAAACAACATACAAAAGCATAAAACACAAATATAGAATCAAATTAAGGATGCTCGCTGGTCATGTTTGGTCTTTTGTCAGATTTTCGGAATCCTCGGGTTTTATCCATTTCTTAAACATGAAATTTTTTGCCCATGAACCCCTACTTTTTCTTTTATAATTCAATCATATATACCTTAAAATGGTATTTGACAAAATTTTTTGAAATCCTTTTTGAGACCGAAGTTGTCAATGCAAAGACAATGAAAAATCCAGAGAAAACCCATTTCCTGCAAATTTTCACGGCCTTATAACTCTAAAATGGGCATATGAACCTATATTTTTTTCTTGCTTATTTGTTTACTATTCATATGTTCTGTCAAACTAAAACACCTATTTCAAATCCTATTTATTTCATATTAGACCAGCGATCATCCTTAAAGTTATTTAGCAAAAAAATGGATAAAGGATGACATAATAATCAATCAATTCCATCAAAAGACAGAATCCCAGACAAAAAATAACAATAAGAGTGCTTAAAACATAAACATAAACACTGGATAATATATTGTATAAATCTTAACAAAAATAAACAACAATATGGATAACAGTGAAGGTCAAAAATGATTTATCAATCAATCAATGCCATCCAAAAGACAGAACCGTGGACAAACTGGAATAACAGGGACAGCCAACAATGACATACCAATTAATCAACGCCACCTAACAGACAGAACATCGGACAAAACATAACATAAATGAACACAAAACACAAATACATCAAAGATTCAGGATAGTATGACTTGAACAGGCAGTGGTGGGCTTAAACCGGCTTTAACAGAGAGAGTACCCAAAAATCGCCCTTATCTATCATAAAATTCAGGTGTATAAAACATCCAAACTGCAAAAATTGGTTGGACGGTACATAATTTAGATAGCAGGTTTAAAATGTGCTCGTTTTAACTGTAAAACTACCTAAGGCTTTCAACGCTGCTAGTAGAAATAGGAAGCATTCATGAGAGGCCAGAATAAATTTAAAGTCTCCAAGTCATTGGAAAAAGAATAAATTTTACGGAATTACACAAAATTTCATGTACGTAGCCCCTAATGTTAAAAGATCTTAAGCAACATCCATTTTTTATGGGTTATTGAAGGATACTTTTACATTTTTTCACGATATTACAACAGAAACTAGGGTAACTAGGGTAAGATGCGTGCTTTTCTGGAAGCCGGGTATTTAATTCAAAAATGTTGATAATAAAGGTTTTTAAAAACAGCTTGTGAAATCTATAACCCTGTAATTGATTGTATGGTTTCGCTAGTTTAAATCTTCTAACCTGCAAATCGCTGCAATATTTACACACTATACAATAGTGTTATAGGCAAGTCTCCGTCAAGAAAGGGAAATTTAGTAATTGGAAAATGAAAAGAAATTAAATTCGTCCCCTTTATCATAAATCTAAGTAAATAGCTAATTTTCGAGAATTATGGTAAGACAGCATAAGCTATTCGTATTAGCTTTGATCAAATGTAGCTCTTACGGCTAATGTCCTTTGCATATCTTAGAAACTCGGGCGTCATCAACAGTAAGAGCATAATCAAGATACCTGCAGTGGTTGTTTAAAATATTAATTCATCGTAATCCTGTATTTTCCCTTTAAGGACTGTTTTTCATAAACGACTGTTCATAACAATAGAAAAACATATCGGCAATAACAGGAGCGTGAATGCCAATGACCTGTTGCATCACAGTATATTGCCAAAACAGTTGTCCAACAAGAAGTGTATGGCCTTGATCATGTTATCACCTGCCCGACAACTTAACTGTAATCTGCATACATTTTATGATTTAAAAAAAAGAGCTTAAACAAATATAGTTTACGAAACGGTTTTTTTTCTTTCATAGAGTGTGACTTGTGAAGTAAAATAAATATATATATATATACTTTTCAATGAATTCGAAGGTAAACAGTAAGTCCAATACCTATCTGTCCGACATGGAATATGAGATCAGGTGAAATGTTCCGATACTACAAACTAGGACTTAGTTATCAAAGGTAAGGTTATTGTAGATATATTTCGTTGTTGGTAAAATCAATTCGTTCGAATATTAATCTTTTGCACAAAGGTGTTCTGGAAGATCTTTATACAAATCATGTCAATATTTTTGTTAAACAAAGGAAAACAGTACAAGGTACTTACTTACCTCCGGGGGTTGGGTTGTAACTTGACAATTTTATGACGGGGTGTGCGTCGCTTAACTTGAAACCACTACCTGAAATTATTCCGTTATATCGAATTTGTGACCCGAAAATAGCCTGGAAAGCTTAAAATTACATACCCGAAATTATCCAAAATTAATAAAAGGTAGTTAGTTGGTAATAGTACAGGATGTTAACATGCTTTCAGCCAACCTTTTAATCTTTTATGAAAAGTCAACCTGAATTCTCCTCAGTGTTTTATAAAAACCTTCCGAAATGCTTAAAATCCTGATCAGAATTCTCCAGATTGTCAAAAAATCCCGACCCGAAATCTATACCGGTTTTGTAAAATCGTGACCCGAATTTGCCGCACGTCCCGTATCCAAATATCACTGAGTTACCCTCCTCCCCCTCCCGAGTGAAAGACTGAAATCGCCATATTATTGCCTCTAGCCTGTGTTACATGCAATATCATAACTCCCAAAATGTTACTGTTATCGACGAGTACGAAGTTTCTAATTAATATCATCAGTTATACCAGAGTTGACAGTAGCGTTCGCCATTGCTAAAACTCATACAAGTTCCCGTAGTTTTTTGACATCACAAAGATAAAAAGCAATTGTTCTACGACGTCATTAGGTCAAGTGGAGCTGAAAACTGGGGTCAAGTGTAGCTGAAGTTCTACTGTCAATGAGTCTATTGCTTCGGGATTCTTTTCCAGATATTTCTACACAAAAGGTATGCAATATATGCGGAATTGAACAAATGTGTTTACATGAAACATTAATTTCTTAAATTCAGACTTTATAAGTGTCTAGTGGATTTTAAAATATATTAAAACGACAACACCCGCTTAAAATTAAGAACCCACGGTACTTTCAGCAGACGAAAATCTGTAAACTCATGTGATTAATTTCATTATACAAATTAAAGGAGAAGAAGGTGTATTTTGTACTTTGAATATATATGATTTTTTTTAATTGACCCATTATGAATGATTTCAAATCCTTTCAAGCAAGATCGTGTGGTGATTCAAATTTAAAACCCATGAAAGTAGTTTTCAAGACCTGTATATTGACAGGAAATTATCAAATAAAAATAATTTCTTTTTTTATTGGGTGTTTCGTTTTCAGATTTGTTAAACAGGCTTAATTAACATCTGCCAGTTAATGGGCCTTGCAAAGATTTTAACAGCAGTAGCATTAAGTGTGAACGTGTTGTTCTTTTCTTTAGTCTTTATACAAAATCCCTTTATGATACAAATATTCCCAAACAGAAATGAAACAGGCAACGAAGGAGCCTATAGCATGACTAAAAAGTTATACAAAATAGCGTGGTATAAGAAACCAAAATGGCTTCCGTCATCATTTAATTTTAGTCGATTTAATTTTACTAACTGTGAGTTACTGGCTGGACATCGTAAGAAAATTTATATGTATGACGCAATTATATTCCATCACCGGTACTTACCTAATACAGTACCTCAAAAATTGAAAGAGCAGATTTGATCATATCTGTTGGTCCTCCTTTATGTATAGCAGTTACTCTTGCAAGTTTTAATTTTTTCGGAAAACGATTCGACGTTATACTTTTGTTTATTAGAAAAGTTAGTGATGGCGATATTATCTCTGCACTTAGCTTTAAAAATTTGGGACCAATTCCATCTAAACCTGCGAATTTATTAATATTAAGGTGTTTTAGTGTGAATACACCTCTCCAACAGAAATGAGTTTTAATTTAAAATTTTCAGTTTCCTTTAATTTTTTACTAGTAAAAGTTTGTAGCTTTGAAAAATCCATATCTGAAGTATTATTTCCAAAGTTTTTCAGATACGGAAGAAAAATGATTATTTAGTGTATTAACTATATCTTGGGGGTTATAAACAGTTTGATTTTCATACTGCATTTTAGGTGGAAAAATATTATCCATTTTTGGATTTAACTCTTTAATTTGATTCCAAAGTTCTTTACTATTTTTGGAACTAGATATGGCGTTTTGATAATATTCCTTTTTTGCATTAATATTAACGACGTTGTTTTATTGCGCCACATTTTAAAGTTTACCCAATCTTTTTTTGAATGATACATATTTCTGTATTGAATGGAATTTTTAATTTATTCATTGAACCATTCGGCTTGTTTAAATGTTTTAACTCTTTTAGTTTTCATTGGTGCGTGCTTGTTAATAACATGATTAAAAAGTTCATACCATTTGTCGACAGAAATATCAATATCTTCTTCCCTTTCAACAATATGAAAAGGGGTTTGATGTAAGTCTGCACAAAAGGCATCTTCATTAAAGTTTTTGAAACACCTATACTTTATTTCGATATGATTTTCTTTCTGTACCTTTATATTGATTTTTCTATTTAAGCATACAGGGTAGTGGTCACTTAAATCATATGAAGGAGCATGACAATGAGCAATATTTTCAGGATTAATAGTGTAAATATGATCAATAAGAGTTTCTGATTTGTCACAAATACGTGTTGCAGTGCAAATTTGTTGTTGAAGATTAAAATGTTTTATGAAATTCATCCATTTTTTATTAAGTCAATATTAAAGTCCCCCATTAAAATGATCTCTTTGTTTTCTGAAAGAGCTGCATTAAATTCCTCCTTAAAAAGATCTATCCAGGACTGAGGGTAATTTGGTGGTCTATAAACAGTACAAATGAAGAAAGGTTTAGATTTTGGAAATTCTACCTCTAACCATTAAGTTTCTAATGTGTTTATTGATAAATCAGATCTATTTTTAACTGCAATAGAATCTTTCACATAAACGAATAGACCACCACCATCCTTAATTTGGCGATCTTTTCTGAAAATTTTGTATCCTGGCACTTTACATTGTTCATTGTTAATATCAGGTTTTAAGAATGTTGTAATTGTAAGGCATTTTACGCATCTAAAGTGGATTGCAGGATAAAGACAATAACAAGTCATTGTCGGAAAATATAAAATTAAGTTGGGCTCGCTGCAAAACATCACAAAAGGCTCGCTAAAGCTCGCCTTTTCTCATGTTTCTAAAGCTCGCCCAAATAAATTTTATATTTTCCGACAATGACTATGTATTGTATATGTACTGTTTAAATGTACATAAACAGAAACAAAGGGTATATAACACATAAAAATTGCTGAAGAACAAGATGAACACATGATTACGTCTTTTTCTACCATAGTTTGTTAACGTTATGTGAGGGGTCTTTTTCAGCCAATTAAGGTCAAGGCGAAGTAATTGAACGCCATCTAGTGTTCATTTGTTTACCGTTTCAAGGGTAACATCCCCTTTTCATTGTATTACGTCCCCGGCTGATTGTCTGACGTCGTAGTCGTTATGACGTTGACTCCGGAGGGGCAATAGGGTCACTCCAAGGTAATACAATGTGTTCAGACGTACAGTTATTGCGCAACGCAAAACTTAAAACGGATCGTGCGTTCATGCGTCTCTTCATTTTAGCTAAAACCCATTCGAAAAGCATTATTTAGTCGTGTAAACGCATATTTAGACTAATTCGTTTCAGAATCACGAGTACGTGTTGTTATTTTGTACAGTTAATATTATGCAGGTATAGTTTAAATTTTAGGTATTTTTATAAAGTACAGTGTACTAGCTCCATGGTATTACCACGCCTTAAGCCACATTTGTTTTTCACATTTAGGTCACAGATACACTGTTATAGCTTTACTAAACATCTCAACTCCTTAGATATGTTAGAACTAAGTAAATAACCCGAATGCATATGTGACGTCAAGTTGCGCATCTAACGTCATTTCTACTTTGATGGATAAATTAAAAATATTCAGATGGTAGAAGGCCAGTCTTCATTGTCCTTTAAAAAAATATCGATACCTTTATTTTTTATTAAATGTATTTCAATTTCTCTCTTCTCAAGAATTCGCCTGGTGGAATTAATTCGTACCGCTTCGATATTTTTTCGGTATTTGAATAATATTGAGAATCAAATTCAATCGTATAATCAACATACAGACCGACCAAGGTTAGCTTAATTTTATTACCTCATGATGCATTGAGAATGTACATTCATTTTTTTTTCATTTTGGTTAATAATTAGGTTACACAAAATTGATTTTTAGTTCTTCGGATTTTATGGTAAATATAGGTGCGAGAGAGCAAAAAGTAAAAAAAAAATCTTGGGGACTAGTTTTTTTTCAAGCGAAGATCAAACTTAAGTACGACCCAATTTTTAACTACAGTATTGTAAAAAATGGAAGAAAATCAAATTTCGACGAAATTTTAGGAGCGGGCGAAAATTTTTTCCTTTTAATTTGTTGAAAAATGAAAAACATGAGGCGAAGTTTTTTTTAATTTCTAGATGAAGCGACAAAAAAATTTAGCGGCGAAATCCAAAGACCTATAACCCAATTTGGTTTTGACCTAATTTGTTAGGGATTTAACGGCGAATATTTCAGTCAAAATAAGAAATTATCGGCTCCCACTGCTTGAAAAATGTTTCCATGCGTGAGTTATCCTTACGGATCTTTACACTCCTGCTTATCTCTCGCATGCAAGAAATACCCTCTAAATTTAACGCACTTTGAAATAAAAAATGGTGTTTTCAAATTTCGTGGAGTTGGTCCACTTGACGCACTTTGATTTTTTAAACATTTTGTTAAGTTTGACCAAAGTTTAATGCACTTTGAATTTGGAAATTATAAGTAATAAGTAGTAACTCGACAAAATATATCAAAGATATGTATTTCTTATACACATTGTATCTACATTCCATATAACGGGGAGGAAAAAAAACTGTGGGTTGTAAACGTAAGAAACCTTTGAATGCTTAATTTTACGGGATTATAAGGATACAGTGGCATACAAATCATCCATCGACAACATGAAAATCAAACACTGTCATTCAATAAATAATAGATAAAATCTGCAACTCTTTAAAGGAAATAAAACAAAATATAAATAAATAAATAAAAAGGTAACTAAATACATAAATAATAATAAAAAAATAATAAAAAACATTAAAATGAAAAAATGTATACCAGATGAAACGAAAAGATTTGCTGTTCGTCCTTTAATTATTATCTGCAATACATAAACGTTATCGAACGCCGGACGTCATGACGTTGCCCGAAAAAATCACCAAAATTAGTACCTTGGTGTTATCTTCAGCAGCAGATACCACGAAATCGAGCATGGGGACCCCCAAATATTTTTATGTCACCAGAAAGCTCGTGTGGATGAGGCAATATAATATTAGTTTTTCACGAAACTGTAGGATTAACATCGATGGTTTTTATAGACTTTTCGAACAAATTTTTCCAAAATTTGACGTTTTCCCTATATATCCTATGTTAAAAGTTAATTTCAGAACGCATTTCCAAAGGGTTATAGCAAACAAATAAGCATGGGTACCCCCATTTTTTATTTCATATTCCAGTGTATTGCGATTAGCTTTACATACTAACAAAAAATTAGAAAACTGTAGGATACTTTCGATTACTTCGCCTTGACCTTAATATAAGCCATTGCATAGATTGTACACTGACAGATTATTATTAAATTGAAGTCATTTTGAAAAAAAATGAACACTTTTTTACACTAATTCGGTATTTGAAGTTCTAAATGATGCCAAGCGGTCACCTTGTTCGAATTGTTTTTTCAACATTATATTTTAAATAGTTTGTCAAATTCTAATTGGTTTAAAACCACTGCATTTAATGCACCTGTCCAGAGTCAAGAAAGTAATGCGTTTGGATCGGCTACTTTATTAGTTTAATAATTTTTTTATATTATGAAGTGATATTATATCGCTACCCAGGAATTGCTCAGGGACCATTCAGGGATTACGACATGGTGAGGGATGTCAAGTTAGTTACTTATGCCCGTTTCCCGTTTCCTTATTCAATAAGGAATAAGTAACTGGTTACCAGTTTGACATGGTTTGGGTTTCCACAATTGAAGACCATATTGTAATCTCTAGATATTCGTTTGGCTATATAGTTAGATTTTGTGCAGAGTTTGTAATTTCAGTCCCAAAAATATCATATTTGTTGCAACTAATTCGGTATCTGAAAGTCTTAGTGTAGGGTGAAAATAATACTATATTGGCTTATATTTAACATTCCTTTGAATAGACCCGCAATGTATAAACGTTTCCACGTTCAGTTAAATGTGCTTTCATTTATACCAATAGCTGGATATTGTTTTAACGTTAAGTGATATTATCAAACATATTTATTGGAGAGAAAAAAACATCGTCTAGCTTCAGTATTTCAAATCGAGGTATTAAAAACATCCCGGAATTCTTATATCTGAATTTCAAATGTTATTCATCGGTAAAGGGACAGATATGCCTAAGGAGTTTTAATTGCTCTTTCTCACAATGGCTTGAATACTCATACTGCGGCCTCTCACGAATACTGCCGATTTCTATTGAACTCTATGACAAGATAGCATTAAACCCTTTAATGGAAGTGTTATATCAGATTTTTTCGTTTAGTATAGAGACAGTATCCGACCTGCAGCTATGAGAACCTTAGCTAGTTTTACAGTTAAAACGAGCACATACTGACTCTGCTATCTAAATTATGTACCGTTCACTCTATTTTTCAGTTCTAGCAAGCGTCACCTTGTTGGTAATCATACTGTATTGGTTTTTATAATGTGTTAAATACACCAGAGTATCAGGATAGATAAGGTTGAGGTTTGGGTACCCACAAAACCGGTTAAATCCCACCACAATTCAGTGTCTGTACCAAGTCAAACTCTCCAGACTCTATTGTGTTCATTTTTGTGTTTTATACTCTTTTATGTTGCTTTTTGTCCGGCGTTCTGTCAGTTGGGTAGCTTTGGTTGATTGCTTTGTCTTTGTTGACCTTTCCTGTCTGACATTCTGTCAGTTTGGCTGCTTTGATTGATTGCTGTGTCATTGTTGACCTTTCCTGTTATCCATTGTCTTGTTTACTAACATGACTAAGGAGCAAACTAAAAAACGCAATCCATTAGACAGACAAATGAACAATCACGAGCACAACAAATAAACACTGAAAACTAAAAAAAACAATGAACAACGCGAACTCCTATAAAAACCAGGAGTGAACTCAGATGAAAACCTTTTTCATATTCATCAATTGAAAAATTTAGACATTGCATACATTTGTTGTAATAAGCTATATTTACTCCATTTAGCTGTTTTAGCTAAAGATTAATTATGGTTTCCCTTTATGTAAATATAGCACATTTCGTAAGGTTTAAATCTATCAACTTCTGAATATAAAAACGACTAGAAAACTTTATATAAATGGATAAATATACACTCTTTGAAATATATGATATATTCTCATTTTAGGCCACACCAAATAAATTTCTAATCCCTTTGTTTTTCTTTTTGGCAAAAATAGGTGCGAGCGAGCGAAATTTTGATTTTAATTTTTGTTGTTGAAGACGAGATCAAAGTTAGGTGCGGCACAAATTTTTAACGCAAATATTGCAAAAAATGGAAAAAAAACACATATTTTGTACCTGATTTTATGAGCGGTTGAAAAACTTTCAATTTCTTGCAAAATGAAGAATTTTGGGCAAATTGTCAGCATTTTTGCAAACTGAAGCGGCAAAAAAGTTTTTTCATTTTTAGAACGTCCGGAAATCGGAGCGGCGAAATCAAAAGAATTAGAAACCAATTTCGTATGATCTCAGCAGTCCTAATCTGTTAATGTCCTAGTTATATATAGTAATTAAGAAATGATGCTGTAAATATGCAGTTTATAGAAGCGACATAGGTACATTCATTTACTTATTTTGAATTATTTATGCGAATTCAAATTGTAGTCAATAGGATATTTGATCACTTAATTGTGCGAAACCAGTACGACGGTCAAAATATGAATTGTTTTTAAATTAAAGTCATTTTGAAAAAAATATCACAATTTTTTGCAAACAATTCGATATCTGATCTTCTACATGATACAAAGTAGTCATTTTGTTGTTAATTTATATTTTATTTTAGTGCATTTAATACGCCTGTTCCAGGTAATGAATATCTGTCTCAGTTACCTTTTTATCTTATTTATTTGTTGATATTGTATCGCAGGATATAACTAGTCAGGATATACTCTGGGGCATTTAGGACTTTAATTGCTCACATCAAAGATGTCGCATTCAAACCAAGATATTCATAGATTACGCACTTCTTATATGTGAATATAGCACATTTCTTATTGTTTAAATATATCAGCTTCTAAATATAACAACAGATAGACTATCTGGATATCAATTGATAAATATAAACCCTTTGAAATATGCTATACTCACAAATAATAAGTCGGTAATCTGTTGATATCCTAGATTGAAATAGTAATAAAGAAATGACAATCTATGGAACTTTCAGTTTATGGAAGCGATATATGCACATTCATTTACTCATTTAATTTGAATTATTTATACGAATTCAAATTGTATTCAGTAAGATAATTAATCATTTTCTGATGCAATACAAAAAGTACACTTTACATAAAATCTTAAAGTACAGAAAAGAAACACTACACTAAAAACATGTACGACGGTTGCGTCAAAAAAAAATGAATTATCGTTTTACTTATAAAATCCTACCCTTCAGGACAAAAGATTGTTTTTAAAATTGAAATCATTTTGAAAAAAATATCACCAAATTACCAGCCAATTTGGTATCTAAACTTATAAATGAAACAAAGCGGTCACTTTGTTGGTGATCTTTATTAAACTCCACCGAATTTGATGCGATTGTCCCATGTTATAAAGAATGTTGATCTCTGGATATCGGTTACATATTGTGATAGTGTGCTCTCTTTGTAAATCCACTCCATGTGCGTTTATTGCTACCAATTTCTGAACTTCGAAATGTTGGTAATCTACCATACAAGCTTTTATTCAAACTTGCTGTATTAAGGTTTCTAAGTTCAGTAAGGCCTGGCCATTTTATTATAGAATGAAGTTTCTGTTTCGGTCGAATTTTTTCGTGGAACATCATGAAACCAAAAATATTTTATTTTACATAAAAATCTTCCTAAAAGCCCCAAATTAGAAATATTTTTTTTGGTCACAGATGGAGAGAAAAAAGTTTTGAGACAAACATGGGCATCACATATTTTTTTATTTGATATGAACTTTCTAAAATATATGCCTATTCATGGTCTTGGGCCTAAATTTCAGGTTCAGGTTTGCGTTGAACCTTATAATACCCCCGTCTGTCGCCCTTCGGTTCGTCCGTCCGTCCGGCCGGTAATAATATGTTCCACTTTTGTATGTGTAACTCCTCCTAAACCACTTATTATAATTTAATGAAACATTCTCAGATTTTTCATCATATAATGCCAATGTGTACCTCCTATTTTTTATTTGGAAAAATCATTTCCCCCCAAAACATGGAGTTTGCCATTGCCTTATATGGGGGGGAGGGGGTTATCCATTTTGTATCTGCAACTCCTGCTAAACCACATACTATAATTTAATTACACTTACTCCGATTCTTAACTATACAATGTGCACCTCCTATTCTGTTTTTTGGTCAAATTGATTTTTGCGGTTTCTTTTTCCAAAATACGAACTTTGCCAGTGCTTTATATGAGGGTTATTGGGATACCTATTTTGTATCTGCAACTCCTCCGAAGCCACTTATCATAATTTGATGAACTTTCTCAGATTCTTTATCATATAATGTCATTGTGCACCTCCTATTTTGTTTGTGGCCAAATCATTAAAATCATTTTTGGGAACTGTTTTACTTTTGAAAAGGGGGAGCATCCATTTTGTATCCGCAACTCCTCCCTAACCACTTATCATAATTTAATGAATATTTCTCAGATTCTTAACTATAGAACGCCATTATGCACGTCTTTTTTTGTTTTTTGGTCAAAATCATTTTGAGGTTTCTTTTTCCAAAACAAAGACTTACCAAAACATGGATTTCTTCCGTCCGACTCACTATTTTGTATCCACAACTCCTCCTAAACCACTTATCATAATTTAATGAAACTTTCCCAGATTCTTAATTATATAATGCCGGTGTGCACCTCTTATTATACCCCCGCTTTTTCAGAGGGGCCGGTTTTCGGGGGTTCCACTGTATATAGTATTTGTTGTGTCCGTCCATCCGTTCGTCCGGCCTTTGTATCCGCAACTCCTCCTAAACTAATGAATGAAATTTGATGAAACTTTCAGAGAATCTTCATCCCATGATGGGGGCATTGTGCACCTCCTATTTTAGAATTTTATCGGACTAATTTTTGGGATTTACCATAGATAAACATGGACTTTGACTTTCAATGTGATAGGGGTTACCATGATGCCATCCGCAACTTCTCCTAAACCACTGTATGAAATTTGATGAAACTTTCAGAGAATCTTTATTACATGATGCCATAGTGCACCTCCTATTTTTGATTTTGATCTGATGAATATTTGGGGTTACCCATACCAAAACATGGACTTTGACATTAATTGTAATAGGGGTACCATGATGCCATCCGCGACTCCTCCTAAACCACTGAATGGAATTTGATGAAACTTTCAGAGGATCTTTATTACATGATGCTGTAGTGCACCTCTTAATTTAGATTTTGATCTGATGAATATTTGGGGTTACCCATACCAAAACATGGACTTTGACATTAATTGTAATAGGGGTACCATGATGCCATCCGCGACTCCTCCTAAACCACTGAATGGAATTTGATGAAACTTTCAGAGGATCTTTATTACATGATGCTGTAGTGCACCTCCTATTTTAGATTTTGAATCTGAACAACATTTGGGGTTTCCCATACCAACACATGGACTTTGCCATTCATTGTGATAGGGGGTTCCAGTATGCCATCCGCAACTCCTCCTAAACCACTGAATGGAATTTGATGAAAAGTTAAGAGAATCCTTTTTACATGATGCTATAGTACACCTCTTTTTTTAGATTTTGATCTGACCAATATTTGGGGTTTTCCATACCAAAACATGGACCTTGTCATTCCTTCAGATAGGGGTACCAGTATGCCATCCGCAACGATTTTTAACATGCTAGCTCACAAGATAGCAGTCCACAGGAAGACCTACCACCTTACTCGAACACATTATTCTGACTCCAAGCCAACAAGTCTTTGCTCTTACTTTGTATTGCACGACCTTCAGCACGCAAGGCTAGCACGCCATCCATGAGACCAAAGAGGCTGTCTTTTATCTTGCAAGTAGGGTATCATTAAGTGAGCATTACTCACAGCTTTTTAAAAATTTCATCTCACTGATGTTGGAGTTTTCCTATCCAAAATTTTGACATTTCCTTTTATGTATCTTATGTAAGGCGGGTGTATCAAGTAGTGAGCTTTGCTCACAGTATTTCTAGTTTTGTTTGTGGCCAAAATCATCAAAATCATTTTTGGGGAACTGTTTTTCTTTTGGAAAGGGGGGGGGTACGCATTTTTTATCCGCAACTCCTCCTTAACCACTTATCATAATTTAATAAAACTTTCTCAGATTCTTAACCATGTAATGTCATTGTGCACCTCCCATTTTGTTTATTGGTCAAAATAATATTTTGGGTTTTGACGTTGCAAGCGGCGGGGGCATCATTTTGTGAGCTTTGATCACAATACCTCTAGTTTTCTATGAAGATTGGGTCCTATCATGATGAAAATTGACACATGTATACATCATTATATGAACTTTCTAAAAAAATGTTAAAGCTTTTCATGGTTATGATTTCAAAGGCGGGACATTAGTGTCGTCTTGATACATGTATACTTGTTACTTTATGTTTGCTTTGACTTCACTAGGTATCCTTACATTTTATTACAAATATTAGCATTGATTGGCATATAAAGAACTTAAAACATGAATCAATAATTAAAGTTTTTTAATGATCTATTTTACAATGTTCAAGAAGTTTGATAGTTTTCATTAGTGGTAATAGGTTGAATGAGTTTCAGTGTTACACTTATGATGAAATTTATTTTAATCACTTACAAAGATTTCTAAAAATGGCATATCATAATTTGCAAACAGAGCCAAAATATGGTCACAAAGGGTAATAAATTTGCATGAGTTTCAGAGTTAAAACTATGATGAAATTTATGTTCATTACTATTTTCTAAAAACTTGGTTCATTTATAACAACTCTGCTACAATGGTTACTTTGGGTTACATAACAAATTGATTTGTCATAATACAAAGCTAACAATTCTAACATCTATGATAAAATGACTTGCCCCTCCAGTCCATTTTCAATGAGATTATCTCTTCGAATATTTAATCCATTAGAAAATCAGATATAGATAACAGTACAGTACAGAATAATAATTACTGTAGTTAATGGTTCTGTCCATTTTGTTAAATAGCGTGAGTCATCTAATGGATAGGCCTTAATTCAGTATAATATCTATGTGTAACAAACTGTATTTCTATGGGATTAACGTTCCGCACAAAAAGTCATAATCTTTTCATCTGTTGTATTATTGTCTACATACGTTTTTGATCAGAAAAAAGTAATAGATTTTAATCCCAATAAACGAGAATTACTGTTTTGGACATGTTGATACGCAACAGCCATATCGGCCCTTCTTGTGCATAAGATGTAAAACGTCAATTTGAACTCTCATAAATACTATATGTTGTCGTTTTCTACAACACACAACAATGCAAGTCCTGACACACAGTATCGCCCACCTTAAACCTCATAATTTTACATTGAAGACCTGTTCCAGTTGAAACAATATATATATATATATATATATATATATATATAAACGTCTAAAAAGTTGCAAAACAACATCAAAATAAAACAAATAAAATTTTGAATTATAAAAATATTTCAAACTGAGCAAAATTTTCGGATCACTGAGATCCTTCATCAGTGCTGTCGCGTTACGAAATGATTAATTAATTACATGTAGAAAACAATATGGCTAACCGTGATCTTGATCTTCCTCGTGTGTAGCAACGCATGTAAACAAAAATTAAAATAAATAATCATTTAACATAGGGTAGAGAATTATTTTACATAATTATAACATCATAACAAATGAAAGTGTACACGAAAAAAAAATAAATAAAGCACTTTTGGTACAAAAAGTTAAATGATAAAAATATGTTTAGTTAACTATATTATTTCACAAAAAGCCGTTATCTAGTATACTTTTACTGAATGTAATGAAACATTTTGTCAGAATGAAATCCTACTTTTATCTGGATATTTGAACAACTGCAACGTCAATTCATTTGGCCATTCAGGTTCTTAGAGCCAGCTTTCATCTGATAGTTGATAATAGCATTTGATGTTACTTCGTGTTAGTAAGATTAGTATTATAAAGTTTCCATTCTCAGATCAATAGACTTTCTTCTCCATTTTAACTTATTTCATATCTTCAGGAATGTTATTAAGTCTTTAATAAACAACAAAATGGATAAGGTAATTACAGTTCTCTTAAGAAACTATGGAAGATGCAGAGTGTTCAGTCATAACTATTTCATCAAGCATTTCTTTTGCTCTTTTATTGTATGTTCCTGTTTGCTGGGAGTAAGGGTAAGCTGTACAGCAATATGTAGCAAAATGTTCACAGTTGAATTTTCTTAAGTGATAATCCTGTGGTAACCCATGGTGCATGAGTATTCTTGCCACATGAACTGGATTTATATTGTCTTTACGGTTAACTTCGTATGTATACTTGAAAATTTCGTCGCCGTTTACAAACTCCATAGACGTTTCAGACACACCAGCGGATAAACATTTTGAAGAGCATACCTTCACAATATTTAAAGGGTTGGAATTTCCTATTACCTCAATAATAGAAAACCGACCTGTTTTAACAGATACATTTGAAACAACAGCATGATGTTTGTATCCTGCTTTTCGTTTGAAGCTGATATGATCTCCTACTGTAATGTCTTTTAAACTCACAATCTCACTTCGCTCCCGAGGTACTGCAATATATATATAAATTAAATATAGATTCTTAAATTTTACAGTGGAATATCGGATTTATCTAATCGAGACTGTAAAAATTCGATTATTTAACGAGATTCGATAATTCAGATAATCCTTGAATAACAATATTTTATTCATTATTGTTATGTTATACACTTGCCAAATATGTTTAAAAACGATTAACTGATTCAGAGGAATCCGAACGTAGAAGTTGTTCCTGTGGGTTACAGCCTCTTTTCGTAATCAATCATCATCGGCAATAATTTTTTCCCCATTATTGCAGCCTGAATTTTTATTTTCATTTAAACCTAAAAATTTCCTGATTGAACCAGGTACTGCATTTTTTTTTACCACGCCTAAAGTGATCCTGGCTTTTCATTTTGCCAAAATCCTGGTAATGCCTTTTTATTTAAAATTTGAAACTAACCCCCTCCCTAAAAATCAACTAGTTTCTCCCTAGAATGAGATAGAAATTGGAAGTATAAGAAAAAAATATCAAGAAATTTTGTAAAAAATTAAAATATTATCCAGTGATTTTGGGTTTCAAATTTGTTATCAGTATAATATCAGTCTTTGCCTATTTGAAACTCTAGTTCATCCGATGTAATTTTAATTGCAACTATGTCAAGTAACAACTTAAATATTATTTGATGATACACATGTTATGTTATGTTTTACATTTAATAAAGCTCCGGATTTGAATCTGTTACTGCGATTCAATATACCAATTGTTTAAAATGTACGTTTTTTTCTCTTTTTGCTTTGGCGAATTGGCACTTATTATTAATATCTTGAGTGCTTTTGAGTATTTTCTCATTGAATGATTTGACTGTTTTCTAAAAATACTCAAACTACAGCATAGAAACCCTCGCATTTTCACCCGATTCTAAGCATCACCCGCTTATCGATTTTATGTCAATTCAATGCACTGTTATTGTCTATATCTTATAGTTATGTGCAAAACATGACGTACTAATAAACTTCATGCTTTGCATACACACACTGACAGTCTGCTAGATCTGTTTTTTTTAGATAGAACTGAAATTCTCTCATAGGTAGTGATTTTAAATCTTTACCAACCAGTATGTACGTAGTCTTAACTGAGAGCCATTACATAAGATCCAAAACTCGACAATTGTATGGTATATCTAAATGATATAGAAGAAAATAAAATTACAACAAATTGTTGCCAACTTGTATAAGTGATTTTAAAAACAGGAACACTGATTTATGTGTATAATTGAAATACGGGCCTTTTAATATTGTAATTCTCATAAAACTACTTACATTGCTTCTTCTTTTCAGATTTAGTCTCTGTAAATAAGATTTTCAATAAAATCCTTAATAGAATATTATTTCTATGAGAGCCATAAATACATTTATATAATTCTTTGATACCAATTTTGATGCACGAGATGTGCACATTTCGTTGATTTACGACTCATCAGTAGAGCAAAATTCAAAATTACAAAATGACCAAAAGGGGTAAGGCCAAAATTACATAAGGACATAGCTATGCACGATGAAAATACTCCTTAGCTTTCACAAATTTTACAATTTTGTAACAGTAAATTTGAAGTAACAATTTTGGGCTGGTATCGAAATACTAGCAACTGAGCTGGGGATACAAGGTATACACGTATCCTTGTCATATCTGTCCGCTGCGTTACATTCTGACGAATTTGCCTTGCTTTTGGATTTCGGTCTGATGATCCCTTTCCAACTTGCTTGTAGTTTCGGTATTCTTTTCCAATATTTACATTCATTACTGGATTGTGCAAGAGCAAAGGTCAACAATGATATACCAATGAACGAGGCCACCAAAGAGACTGATCCCCCACATACAACAATATATTCGTCTTCCCATAAGGAACAAAAATATTTATTGTTTTAGGGTGGGGATCCCCACCGTTTTTTTTTTAAAGATATATGATTTTGAGGGTTGGGGCATATCCCCGGGGACCTTCCTTAAACACCAATGAATGTGTTTTCTAATTAGGAACAAGAATATATGGGGTTGTAGCGTGGAGATCAAAACTATTTCCGAGTTATTCAGAAGAATGTGTGTTCTGTGCCACCAATTCCACCCGGGATACCCCCTTAAAGATCAATGAATGTGTCTTCCCATGAACAACAGGAATATATATGGTAGTAGAGTGGTCATCTCAACTGTTTCCGAGTTATTCAGAAGACTTTTTCCTCTAACCCCACCTCTATTTACCCCCAAAAAACTACATCTTATCTACCCCAGTGAGCATGAAATTAAGGACACTACAGATACACCAAAGTCCGCTTCATATTTGGATTTGTTTCTTGAAATAGACAATGAGGGACATTTGAATTCAAAACTTTAAGACAAACGTGATGACTTCAACTTTTCTATTGTTAACTTTTCATTCTCGAGTAGAAATATACCAGCATCGCCTGAATATGGCGTCTAAGTTTCTCAGTTTATCCGATTTGTAAGGGCATGTGTGAGTTACCCTGACTTTCGGCAAAGAGAATTACTGGTGTCACAAAAGTTTCTTAAACAGGGTTTTATCGTGATCACTTAGGAAATTGTACGGTGGTCATCACGAATTGATTGTGTTCCAATATCTAAGATGATGTTGGACCTGTTCCCACTGTCCTAACATTTCATGTACCGCAACTGATTTGTGACTACCACCGGCTTGACTTTGTTTAACTTACGACGGGTGCCGTATACGGAGCAAGAACTGTTTACCCTTTCGGAGCACCTGGGTTCACTCCTGGTTTTTATAGGAGTTTGTGTTGTTCATTGTTTTTTTTCTGTGTTTTTTGTTGTGCTTGTGGTTGTTCATTTGTCTTCCCGAGTTTGTCTGTGCAATGGATTAGGGTTTTTTTTGGCTCCTTAGTTATATTTGCCCTTTTATTCCCTTTCAATCCGATTTTTGAAGCAATCATACAAATCTAGGGACCGGGGCTTTCATATCGTGCAATATCATATACTCCCAACTTACGATTACCACTTGGGAGAAAAAACCGCAAAAATTTCAGTCCCCCCCCCCAAAAACCCTCATGCACAAAATAACAATCCAAAGATACTTATATTAGATACAGTAAATTTATACTATGCTGTATACGACGCATTTCAAGGAGTTACCTCTCATCAGCAGCATTAAAACCGAAACATTTGGAAGACCAAAAACCAAACTTATATTAAACAAGAAGTACTCAACCAAAAATACCGAAATAGGAAGCGAAAATTCAGCAACTTCGGGTCATAGGCTTTCATGTCTCAATATTTCAAAGAGGTCAGTGTCGGAGTTTTTTTGTCCGGGACAAAATTTGTGAGGGGGGGGAATAATAATAATAATAATAAGAAGAAGACACAGAGCAAAAGCAATAAGTCTCCACAAACTTTGTTATGTTTGCTAAAGCTCGCCTTTTCTCATCTTTCTAAAGCGCGCCCAAATAAATTATATATTTTCCAACAATGACTATGTATTTATATTCTTCACTGTATCTAATGTCTACAATATACATAAACATTGGTAATGCATATGGTGGAATAGGGGGTTATCTCCCAGTTTAGTGTTTTGATAACTATTTTCAATAATTTTTAACGGAACTCTCTTGCAAATATATCGGTATTGAAAGAACACAACATCCTTATATTAACCAGTTGTATATAACCATTCAAAAGTTTGCGTTGATAAACCTACATACCTTTTAGGAGACCAGTCTTTTCATTACAATCGACAATGTCTGCTTCTGAATCACTTGATGATGCTGTATCAGAACCAGAGTCTTTCCCATCCACTCTTAACACTAATCAATAAACAAATTAACTAAGTACATAAATGGCGTTTTGTATTAAAAAATCTACTGCAGTTCTCTAAAAATGTCATACCGTAAGTAAATGAAGTCGATTTTTTTTATGTCCATGTTGAAAACGGTAAAACGGGTGACGTCTCCGAATTTGTTTTTTTTTACGTTTTCTCAAACCTTCAGTTTTGTTCAATGGCGAACTAGCACAGTGTGAGTACATCTGAAATTAATTTACCATGAATGACCTGTTTGAGAGATTTATTTGTCGTTTGAGTATCTAGATATGATATTATTTGGTTATATTGTCATACAAAAGCATTTACCTTGGTTTTCTTTTCTATTTATGATACAGTTAGCGCGATTCATCGATTTATATTGTTGATTTGAACCCTTAAATGCCTTCAGGTACAAAAAATGTATGATAATAAACCTGTTGCCCTTACTTTAGGTAACATTTAATTATTAACAAGACTGCCAAAATTTTTAAATTATGGAAATAATTAACAAAATATATAACAGGAAAGGTCAACAGTGACATACCAATCAGTCAAAGCCAACAAAGTGACAATTCACAAAATATAGCATAAAAGAGCACAAAACAAAAACCTTAACATATCAGGACCGATGTGTTCAACTTAATCTATTTAATTAAACTTATTTAATCTAAGGTTAAATTTAACCACGGGTTAAATTGTATAGAAAATCAACGAAAATCTGTGGCTCCAGAGAGTTCGGATAGTTAGAATTGGTACAGACACTGAAGAGTGGTTGGGTTAAACCGGTTTCGTTGGTACCCTAACCTCACCTTATCTATCCTGACACTGGTGTATACAACACACTATAAAAACCAATACAGTATGATTACTAACAAGGTTACAGTTTTCTAGAACTGAAAAATTCGCCTAGACGGTACATAATTTAGATAGGAGGGTCGGAATGTGCTCATCTTATTGTTCTATAAAATTCTACTGATAAACCCCAGTTGATTGTTGTGACACTTATATCAATCATGGGTGACGTGAAACAAAATGTTTTATCATGCATCTCAAAGTACAAAGTAACCACCGTATTTACGATTCCTCTTTGACAATGACTGTTCTAAAAACAAGAGGCTCAGTGGGCTGAGCCTGTATTGCTCACCTGGCAGTCACAAACTTTTGATTTGATTTGACAGACTAGATTGATTTCTGGAAACTTTGTAAATGATCTTCTTTAAATGCTTCATACCAAGTATAAGTACATTGGTCAAACGGTTTCAGAGGAGAAGTTTTAAATTCGACCAATCAGAACATATAAAGGTTTCTAGCGGCCATTTTGTTTCAAGGACTAGAAAGATTTATGCAAAGTTTATAAAGGACCTTCCATAGATGCTCTATAACAAAAATCAGTTCATTTGACTTTACGGTTTCAGACTTTACAGTTTTATTTTTAGTAACAGCAGCCATGTCAGTTGGAAGTCGGAGATGGAAGGGGGACACCCAAGGACCATTCCAGTAAAGTTTGGCCTCAATTGGCCCAGTGGTTTGGGAGGAAAAGATCTTTTAAGGAAAGTTTAGGCTAGATGCGTCTTTAAAGGCAAAAACTCCTATTAGGGGTCAACCAATGATTTTGGTCATGTGGACTTATTTGTAGATCTTACTTTGTTGAACATTTTTGCTGTTTACAGTTTGTCTTTTTCTATAATAATATTCAAGATAATAAACTAGAACTGCAAAATTTCCTTAAAATTAACAATTCAGGGGCCAAAACCCAACAAAGGGTTGACCGATTCGTCTGAAAATTTCATGACAGGTAGATCTGGACCTGATGAACATTTTTCCTTTGTTCTAATTGCTTTAGTTTTTGAGATATAAGACAAAAACTGCAGCTTACCTCTGTGTTCTATTTTTAACCATGTCGGCCATGTTGGTTGACAGGCGGAGTCATCGGATACATTGTTTAAACTTGATACCCTACTTGTGGCCAAGTTTGGTTCAATTTGGCCCAGTAGTTTCAGTGGAGAAGATTTTTGTAAAAGCTAACGGACGACGACGACGGAGAATAGCTCACTTGACCCTTTTGGTCTGGTGAGCTAAAAAAGGACAAATATACTTATGGAGCAATAAAAAAAACCGTTATCCATAGCACAGACAAACCCGGGAAAACAAATGAACAACACTATGGCTATGGTTAAATACCTAATGACGCTGCGTGTGTTCTGCAATAGTCTTTTGTCGGCTTTTGTAACGTACATTTATGGATCACATAAAACAGCCGATTCGACCGACTCCATGTTTTTTCCAGTTACTTTTTAAAGAACCATTTCTACGTTGTAGATGGTTTGATATCATTACCAACAGTTTAAAAATCTGTTGATTTAATGCAGAGAACGATCAAACTCATGCCCTTGGGGCAAACATGAGGTTACACAAGACTGCATTAAAATCACAAGAGTTGCTGAATTCATTTCCTGTGGATGATTTAGCGAATGCAATAAAGGACCTTCAGTTTTTGTCTCGCCTGCAAGAAAAAGTCGAGCGAGATAAAGAAATTACTTTCCGGCGGCGTCGGCTGCGGCGGAGTCAACATTTTTGAAAACCTTAATAACTTCAAGGTTTTAATACCCGTACTTAAGATTATTGGTCCACAGATACCTTATTGTATAAAGTTTGCCACATTATACTTGTCTTGTGACACTGACCTCGTTTTAATGGTTCACTGACTTCATAAACATAATTCTGAATTCATAAACATAACTGTAAAATGTGCGTCCATGTTTCATGGTTACTTCTATTTCTGTAATACCTAGGCCAACAAAATTTGGTCTATGGACAGTTATGCATGGGTACATGCCAGTCTGACACCTGGCTTTGGACCTTGACCTCAATTTCATGCTTGAGTGACTTTGTCACATTTTTGTAATTAAGTCAATTTCTTAGCGGCTATAATACCTAGACCTCCATATTTGGTCAATAGATAGTTCTTGGTGGGTACATGTCAGTCTGACACCAGCCTTTTGACCTTAGCATTTTCGATATTAAGTCCATTTCTCAGCAATTGTAATACATACACCCACCGTATTTGGTCTGTGAATTTGTTCTTAGTGAGTGCATGCCAGTCTAACACCTGTCTCTGGACTTTGTCATCAATTTCATCCTTGAGTGACTTCTGTTATATTTTCGAGATTAAGTCCATTTTTCAGCAACTGTAATACCTGGTCCCATCATATTTAGTCCATAGATAGTTCTAAGTTGGTGCATGTCATTATAACACCTGCCTTTTGATCTTGAACTCCTTTTTACCGTTGAGCGACAAAATAAAAAATCCCATTCTTATCAAATGTAATACCTAAGCCACCATATTTGGTCAATAGATAGTTTTTAGGAGGTACATGGCAGTCTGGCACCTGTCTCTGGGCCTTGACTTCAATTTCATGCTTGATTGACGTAATTGTGTTACATTTTCGAGATTAAATCCTATTCTAGGCCCATCATATTTGGTCTGTAGATAATTCGTAGTGGATACATACCAGTCTAACACCTGTCAGCCGAACTTGACCTGAATGCCATGCTTGAGTGACTTAATACTGTAAATTCATAAATTATTGCATGCATTTATTATTGCGATTTTGTCATTTTAGACCAAAATGCGATTTTATTTTTTGCGATATTGAGAAAAATCACGCTTCAATCATATAAAAAAATTCAAGATGCGAGTTTAAATTATTGCGATTACAACCTTGTCGCATTTTTCGCAATAATAAAAACATCGCAATAATTTCTGAATTTACAGTATACATTCTCATGATTTAGGATATTTCTCAACAACTGTACTAAGTAGATCCACAGTATTTGATTGATAGAAGTTCTTAGTGGGTATATGGCACTTTTAACATCTAACACCTTATATTTGACCTCTATTTCAATCTTGGGTGACTAGTTTCACGTTTTGGGATAATGCAATACTTAGACCAACTATATTTGGTCTATAGATAATCCTTGGTGGGTACATGGCTGAATTTCACACTTGAATCACATTTTCATTATTAAGTCAATTTCTCTGTAGCTGTAATACCTATATCCACAGTATATGCTCTGTAAATACTTTTTGACAAGTAGGTGTCAGTCTGACACCTGACCTTGACCACAATTTTATGCTTGAGTGACTGTCATCCCATTCTTACATAAAGGTCCATTTCTCAACAAATGTTATAAATGTCTATAGATAGGTTTTGGTGGGTACATACCAGTTTGAGACTTGTCAGCGGACCTTAGACACAGTTTTAGGCTTGAACGACATGCATGAGATTTTCAGACAAATGGTGTCTGACCATCACTAATTCTTATAACGCATTTTCCTTTGACTTGTAATGTCGAGTATCATATAATCTTTATTCTTTGTCCGTGCGGTTAAACAGGCAAGACATTTAGTGTGTCCACTCTTGTTCAGAAGACTTACTCCCAACCAGCGGTGTTTAAGAGTTTAACTGGAGTCTCATGACAACAGAGTTGGCGGATTAAATCGGAGTATTATGTATGTTAACAAGAACAATCCAGTTGTCATTCCATCATATATCTCTTCTTTTAATCCGACATCATGGTCTTTTTTAAAAATCAAGGTAGACATGTGACCACTGGACCAATAACGACTGTGTTGTATTAGATAAATTGAGGTAAAAGTATTATATAGTCATTAATACACACTTATGTAAAGTGCAAGAAACTAAGAGGAACATTTGAGATTCAAATGATGGCTGATTTATCTCCTGATCGTTTGGAAGCTGATCCGCCCTACATCTACGTAGGACTTAACACGTTTGGTCATTGGGAAATTACTAGCCGTAGAACAAGAAGTGGAACAGCAAATGCTACGTGATGGGCGATACTCCTCATTTGATTGACCACCAGAGGAATTCACATTCATGTAGGAGACGACATGGCCTCATCTCGTTTTATAAATGCCTTCAAATGATTTGTTTCTATTCGAGGAAAGATAAAGCAGGTAAGATGCAATAGAGGAACAAAACTTCGTTGAACCGGCGGAACATCTGCAGATCAATGCCATAAACAAGGAGGACAAAGTTATTAAGGATCTTTTGTATAACAGTGGAATAACATGTCCCTTGACGACAAAAATATGTATAGGCCTGTACTGATTCATATGCAGCCATATGAACATTATACAAAGCCATCGATGCTATAATTGGCGGCGAAGAGAAAGAACCAAGTCTCAACTTTAATGTGGTATGCTGATATTTTAAATAATGGCAGCGAAACTCGATTTAAATCCAGTTGGAAATTTCGATGTAAACGGAGATAAACTCGGACAAAGTTAACGATGGACACTATGGCTAAGAAGTTTCGACCTGGTATAGGTGTATCCGACAAGAAAAAAAAGCTTTATTGCTACACTGTGCAGGACTCGATGTCCAATAATATCTTAAGCAATGTGCATGATGAGTATGAGTGGCCGTTCGTGTCATTGGCGGTATTAACATACCGTATGAAATTTTCAACGCGTGGGTTTTTACTTTCAACGCGTTGGTTTTTATTATCAACGCGTTGGTTTTTACTTTCAACGCGTTGGTTTTACTTTCAATGCGTTGGTTTTCACTTTCAACGCGTTGGTTATTACTTTCAACGCGTTGATTCGTAATTCATACGGTATGAAAAACCAACGCGTTGGTTTTCAATTCCATACCGTAAGTTTTGCACTTTTTTCAACCAATCAAAATCTTTCTAACAAAGTGTTTTCTAAAAATATCTTGTCGTCATTAGTGCATCTCTCTAACTATTCGGACAACCTCCGGATTTTTCTTGAGATTGACGGTAAAGTATAAATATGGCTGAATCGTCCGCATCGCGTCTGCAAATGTTAATAAACAGGGCACAAAGATTGAATACAGAAGCAACTGTTGTCGAAAATCAAGATGACGATGATTTCTTGTCTGGGTGAATTTTTGATAATCAAAATTTACGTCAAAACAATATTTCTTTTATTTATATGTATACACGTCCCTGTTATTATTTTATTAATGTGGAGTTGTAACTTGTATCAAAGGGGCTTGTCTAGTTGGTCTGAACAGCCCTTTTTGTTCGGAGGTCTTTTAATATCAATATTAACTTATCATTGAACTTTTACTATTACTAACAGACCTCAATAATTCTGTTCATGATTTAATAATTGTGGATATTAACTTTTGAAGCCCATATACATATAATTGTATATTGTTTCTGCTACAATAACAACACAAGATGATGACACTGACATGACTGACAGTAAGTAGAGCTGTATCTAAACACTTAATGTTCTATAAAAATATTCAATTAAAACTCGTCTGACCTGTTTATTAACATTTGCAGACGGCCTGCGGACGATTCATATGGCACGCCGTTGTTATATTTATTCAAATTCGAGATATCTTATTTAGTTAGATAAGATATCTTATAAACTAATTGAGATATCTTATAAATTAATAGAGATATCTTATAAATTAATAGAGATATCTTATAAATAAATAGAGATACCTTATAAACTTATAGAGATATCTTATTAACTTATAGAGATATCTTATTTAATTGGTTATAAAGATATCTTATTAATATATAAGATATCTCTATAAGTTAATGAGATATCTCTATTAGTTTATAAGATATCTTATAAACTTTATAAGATATCTAATAAAGTAAGAGTTTAAAAGATATCTTTATAAAGAAGTAAGATATCTTATTAACTAATAGAGATATCTTATTAACTAATAGAGATATCTTATTAACTTAAAGAGATATCTTATTTACTTTCAAATTAAATAAGATATCTTATAAAAATTAAAGATATCTTAATACTTTATAAGATATCTCTATAAGTTTATAAGATATCTTATTAACTAATAGAGATATCTTATAAATTAATAGAGATATCTTATAAACTAATAGAGATATCTTATAAACTAATAGAGATATCTTATTTACTTTCAAATTAAATAAGATATCTTATAAAAATTAAAGAATCTATGGCACGCCGTTTTTATATTTATTCAAATTCCAAGATATCTTATTTATTTAACAAGATATCTTATTAAGTATTAAGATATCTTTAATTTTTATAAGATATCTTATTTAATTTGAAAGTAAATAAGATATCTCTATTAGTTTATAAGATATCTCTATTAGTTTATAAGATATCTCTATTAGTTTATAAGATATCTTATTAACTAATAGAGATATTTTATAAATTAATAGAGATATCTTATAAAAATTAAAGATATCTTAATACTTAATAAAATATCTTGTTAAATAAATAAGATATCTTGGAATTTGAATAAATATAAAAACGGCGTGCCATAGATTCAGCCATATTTATACTTTACCGCCAATCTCAAGAAAAATCCGGAGGCTGTCCGAATAGTTAGAGAGATGCACTAATGACGACAGGATATTTTTAGAAAACACTTTTTTAGAAAGATTTTTTGATTGGTTGACAAAAGTGCAAAACTTACGGTATGGAATGAAAAACTAACGATATGGAATTGAAAACCAACGCGTTGGTTTTTCATACCGTATGAATTACGAATCAACGCGTTGAAAGTAATAACCAACGCGTTGAAAGTGAAAACCAACGCGTGGAAAGTAAAACCAACGCGTTGAAAGTAAAAACCAACGCGTTGAAAGTAAAAACCAACGCGTTGAAAATTTCATACGGTATGTTCATACCGCCAATGACACGAACGGCCACTCATAGATGAGCGACACGCGAAGTATCTCACAATGTTAAACAGACATGAAACAACGACTTCCCATTATTTAATGAATTAAATTAAACTATAAAATTACTTACCCCTAGGTTTGGCAGCAGAGGCGACCAACAAATTGCTGTTATAATGCCCTGAAGATATTTCTCTATTGTTCGGCAAAGCTGCTGTTACAAAATAATATGTAGATAATATGATGTTTTTCTATAAACTATATTTTACCGCAAAAGAAATCCCTGATTTTAAATCTTAATTTAAATAAATGGTACTTCCTAAGGAAAACAAATTTAACAAAACTTGCGTTAAGTATTTGTTTTTTCACAGTGTTTTATACTTTCTGAAATGTGGATCCAGGCTAAGCAAATACTTAACAAGCAAACGTTTAAATGAATAAGAAAATTCATCGTAAATACAAATGAACTAAATCAAAACATAAATTGACTGACTCTTTGGCTTGATATTTTCATCACCAGGGTTTTGTTATATTTAGCTGCATGTACTTCTCCGTTTTTCGTCGAAGCTAATTTGAAAAAGAACAATCAGAAGTATGTACACTGTTTAGTCTGCTGGTTCATATTTAATATTCAAACACATCATATAAAAAGTATGAAATCGGATGACGATAATAAAAAAAAGATTGCGATTGGGTACCTAATAATTACAACATTTCAAATATTAAATAAGAAAACGAAATTATCTAATACGAATCTCTTTAATGGATCTATTCATTCAATACTTCATTAGATATATTAAATTCGCAGTTCTAAATTTACTCAAGTACCTACTAAATTGAGAACAAAAGTTGTTTACTTCTAGTCAAGAAGCTGGGCAATAAAATGTCCCCTATGGTCTTGAGCTGTGAAAAAAACACACCAAATGCACCTTGACTATGTGAATCGGACGTAGAAGTATGGACAGAATGATTCTTAAAAATCCTACAACTATGTTCAGATGGTAAAAGGGTTTGCTAAAAAAGTCAGGAAAACTAATATTTTGACAAGAATTTCTACCTACAAGGGCAATAACTCTAACAATAATAATCCAATTAGATTGAAAGTCAAAGTGTAGCTGATCATTAAAACCTCATATACCAAAAATAAGATGAGTTGGTTAAACCGTTTCTGAAAAGAAACGGAAAACTATTATTTTTGCATTTATTTCTATTTCCAAGGGCAACATCTCTCACAATAATCATCCAATCAGCGTGAAACCCAAACTTGATCTGTAACTCGTAATTAAAAGCTAAATACCAAAAATACGATGTATTTGTTAAACGGTTTCTGAGAAAAGTCCGCAAAACTATTATTTTGGCAATAATCTCTATTTCTAAGGGTAATAACTCTCACAATTATTCGATCAGCGTGAAATTCGAACTTTATCTGTAGCTTATCATTAAAACCTGATCTTTTTAAATGTATTTTTATGTTGCACTTTTAAGTGTGCAGTGTTTTCTTTTGCACCTGTTTCGAAGGATTTGCGACAATTAAGTAGTTCTTTAACTTGGTTGTCCTGATCAACAGCTGCATGTAACGTGTATCGCATGAGTTTTGGTTCGTGCCTAGAAATATCATTTCAACAACTAAACAGAATATATTGCTAAAATCACAATTCACTATATATAATATGTAACAAGTAAAAGTATAGCAAAATGCCCCATTCAAAATAAAGCTGCTATTAGAATAAAAATTTCGTATATCCTCTAAATTCCATGCGACAAAATCCTCAGAAATGTGTCTTGAATTTTCTGATTTCATAATTGCCCTCTTTTCATAATCGGCCCTGTGTTAATGCCCTGTTTTGTCGTAATATCCCTGTTAGGAAATTTGTAATACATATGCATTATAGCAATAATTATACCTAGCTGGTTAATAATGATGTTTTAATGATTTCCACTACCTTCATGTCATAAGTAAATGTATGCAAGATATTTTTGCCACATAGCATATGAATATTATATAATAAAATTAAACAGCAAAAGTCAATGCGTCACTTGCCATATAAGAATTATACCAAAACTAATCCAGGATTCCGATTATCACAAAATATTCATCAGAGTGATCGAACATGTTAGTAATTCACGAATGCTCGATTATAGCATTGTCCGTTCACCAGATGGATTAGTTATAGTTTTATTATATAGATTTTGGCTCATTATATTCGTATATTTTAGACTATATTTGAGGCACTATTTGCTTTAATTTCACGCCAATTCACCGAGACGTTTTCCTAGCGACGAAGTTGACAACGTCTACTGTTGCGTTACTTCCTAGAGTGAAATTATCGTTTTTAATTTCACAATAAAATTATTTAATTTTCTCATCCGGAAAACTCAATAATTCACCGCCATCTATATAATAATTAGTTTTATTTGGTGTTCCAAAAGCATTAGAATAACATATATTTTAAAGGGTGACCTTCGAGATTGTTGAGAAATTGAAATTGTTCTTCTATATAACATGATGTAGTATTCCTCCCACCGGAGCTGCAACCTAATTAAATATGACAATGATTAGTATTTGTATAGTAAAAAATAATCATACTTTTTATGAATGCATTGGATAAATATTATACTCTTTTTAGTGCCACGAGCTTGATAATCAATTTTTATGGTTATTATTTTCAACACACTTCCAAAAAAGGTATAGGGGTCCTTTTGTCGATATTGTGTGTCAGCCCGTTATACATTTCTTATAGTCATTTTTAACTTTATGAGTTTCACTTCTACATAGTATTGTCATACACTGTATGAGAATGTGCAATGGGGTTTTAGAATTTTTATTTTTAATAAAAACATGGGCCCCACAGGGGGTCGTTTTTTTAATACTCTTTAAGCTTGTGACCGAAACATCGCTTTCATTTCTCAATGTATACATTTTATTTCTACACAATATTGTCGAGAAATGTAGAACACTTTGAGTTCCACAACGTGACCTTATTCCTCTATGTAGATGCGCAATAAGGTTTTATAAACTTTGTGCCAACAATGGTGGAATTTAAAAAAATATTAATTGAATTTTTGGATCTGAATTCCTCTTTCATTTTTAGCTCATCTTGCCAATGCACTATCTGAGCTAATGCCATCACTTTTGCGGCCATCGTCGTACGTAAAGTTTCCTTTAAAGATCTTTTCTCTGAAACCACTGGGCCAATTGAAACAGAGTTTTGTAGTTAGTGTCCTTAGGCAGTCTTCTTTCAGAATTATATCCGTTGACCCCACTGTCAACCAAGATTGTGCCACAGCAGAATCACAGCCGACCATAATTTAAAAATGCCCTATGGGAACATTTTCTTGTTTGAAACCTGTTCAAACCCAAGTTATTAGACATATACTTAATTCGATTAAATGTTTCTTCTCAATAGGAATATTTTTGTCAGATGGAATTAGATCATAAACAATTGTTTTATGTATCGTTATAGCTAAATGTTTTTATTTATAATTGATTTTTAGCTATTGAAAATGAGTTTAGTTTTTATTATTTACACAATGCAAATAAAATTATAACTAATGCATGTCACTGTTTAGGCTAGTTTGACATGCCTTGACTTCTGTAAGTGATAACCGCTGAGGTACAAAATGTTTACGTTAAAAAATAAATTCTCTTATACCAAATTTTATACACAATTTGTGCCCGTTTCGATTAATGACCCATCGTACAGTTTTAACAGTTTAACTAAAGGCCCAAAATGTTGAAAACCGACACAATAATAAAGAAGGTTGAAGAGCAAATTCACAAATAACAAAATGACCAAAACGTTAAAGCCAAAATCATCTAAAAACAGTGTAAACCTCCTTAGTTTTCACAAAATTTCACATGTTTAACATTAAATTTTAAGTATAAATTTCAGACTTTGAGTCCATCAGTAGAGGTATCGACTCAGAGATATAAATTTTGTCTTTGATACCAACTTTCGATGAATAGAATGTGCACATTTCGGCGACTCACAACTCGTCAGTTGCGGTCAAGTCTTACAATTTTGAAAGCAAAAACAACAAGCAGTTCTCGCAACAAAGAGCTAAGTCATGTTAAATAAGATGAAAATTTTACATCAAAGGTCTTTCAACAATTATTACATTGCTTACATGGTTTAATTTTACGTCAATTGGTCAAACAACAAAATGTGTACCAGGACAGGTCAACAACAACATAGCAATCGTCATTCAAAATGACAGCTCATCATTTATTTATTCTTCCATTTTGTGGACGATACTACATTTCAGCTCAGACAATTGCGTGAATGCAATGCTTACAAGTTATTTTTCTGTATATTTTTTTTAATCATTTAGGAAACTTAGTGCTATTGTCTCCCGTATAAAACTTAGTTTCAGATTATTTGTAAAGACATGAAGTGATGGCTATAGCTCACTTTATAAAGAGAAGACAAATCTCATGAATATACCAACAGCCAAGTTTTGAGTTTGAATTTTAATCTCATAATGACAAATGAAATGAATAAAACGGAAAAATGTTTAAAATAGTCCTAAACAAGCATTGGAACATTCAACATGAATGTATGAAATCAAAATACAAATGTACTTATTTTTTTTTATTATCATTTTTATTAAAACCGGCCTCTTGATTTTTCTATATTCCAATGCAGTGATTGTCCTATTTTCATCAAAAGTAATTTTGAAAAAAAGCAATAACCTCGAGTAGTCGAGTGTTTTGTAGAATTTCAATTTTCACTATGAAATCTGATCTTTTCCGTTTCTTTGCAGTTTCTTCGTCACCGAAGATGACACTTTGCTGGACTTGACATGAGCAACATAATTTTTTTTTTATGTAAGATCCGTATTTTGTTGTGGGTCTTGTTTTTATGGTTGTTGGATGGGCCTTTTGAAGTTCGCTGCCCTCGGTTTTAAATTGCTATATTAATATTGTTGTTTAATTTGAAAGCATATCAATTGTAGATATTCATGTTAAATAGAAACCTTTATACACATGCAGTTTCACTCTAGTGCTTTCACAAGTCCGCAATTAGTTTCTCTTAAGTCAGTACTCAAGACCAGATCCACTTATTTTGGAAACACACCCATATTTATTAATAAATGTAATTCTCAATTATTCTTTTGAATAAATATTCGTATCTTACGCTTTTATTTAAAATATTTTAAAGAAAGCAACTTGTGTACAAAAAACATCATAGATGCAAATTATATATGTATATGAATATTAAGACCATAAAAGTACATACATATTGGGAAATTTCTTTTGTGAATCTTTTTCTCTTCTACAAACCATGATGTTGTAGAATTTCTGCCATCGAATGTCCCGTGCACTTTAGATCCTAAGTAAGAAAACAAAGATTATGTTTTTGTAAAGTAATTCTATCCACAACTCTACATGAATCGAATCAACAGTAAACCTCTGTTCAATTGAATAAGTTTCGATATTATTAATGTTTATATATATATATATATATATATATATATATATATAGTGTAACTTATAACATTTTATATTATGTAAAGCTAGCATACGAAGAAATAAACAATTCCCTTGCAAGCTAGTTTATTAAGGGATAAGTTGATGTCATCACTTAAGAAATTTTACGGTCGTCATCATGAATTGATTGACCATTACAGTGTTCCAATATCTAAGATCTTTCATGTGCCTCCTACGATTTGTGACTTCCACCGGATTGACTTTGTTGAACTTCACGACGGGTGCCGTATACGGAGCAGGAACTGCTTACCCTTCCGGAGCACCTGGGTTCACTCCTGGTTTTTATAGGAGTTCGTGTTGTTCATTGTTTTTAGTTTTCCGTGTTTATTTGTTGTTTGTTTGTCTTTCCGGGTTTGTCTGTCCAATGGATTACGTTTTTTTGATTGCTCCTTAGGTATATTTGTCCTTTTTATTAAGGAAAATTTTCTGAAGCTTTTTTCCCCAAGAAGTATAAAAAATAGAGCTATTGTACTAACGATAATATGATTAAGATCTTAATTTTCTAATTTCTAAAATATCTACATTTATAGTATAGACGTTTTGATTATATGTGTTATCTTCAGAATGCACTTTCTGGTTGCTTTTTAGTTACATTTAGGCATGTGTGAATGTATTCATAACTTTTCTTTCAAACTTTCATTTTTAAACATTTTATCCAACCAGTGCTCATCATTTCCTCATTATTTTGCTGGTATTTAATCAATGGATGGATTTCATTAATTACACCTGTTGATTTATAATTGTTTCACATCTACGCTACTCAACGGCGTTAATTACCTTGTAAGTCGTACGTTATTTCTTCGATCTCATGGAGGCATTCCCGTCCATGCACTGAAAGAAATCAAAAACTTAACAGAACAAGTAGACTTACTGTCTTGTGAACGAATCTTACACTCGTGATGATTAGACATTAAGACATTCTTTAAAGTTAAAACTTTGTTTGTTTTGGATGAAAGGTCGCCTTTTAGGATTTCAAAATTTTGAGATGCAAGTTTCCAGAATTTTTTCCCAGTTTTCCACATAAAAGTAACCCAGTGCACACATTTCACTGATAGGTAAAGCTTTGAAATATGTTACAAAAGCGGGACATGCTTACTAAAATCACATTGCTAGTGTTTAAGTTTCTGTGTTTTTAAATTCTTTTAGTTATATATGTATCCTTGTGCCCTTTGATTGTTAGGTTCCATTTTTTATGATTTTGTCCTTACTTTTGAATTCCCACTCTTTTGTCGCTTCGATATTCTTTTCCCGACGTTTAAGGATGGTCACTTGTGAGATTTTTAAATTTTAGTCATATTATGCTAACTCCTAAGGGTTAATCCATTTATAGTATGGGATATTTTTTCACCAGCAACCCCCTATTTTCTTTTCACTTACTTATTATACATATCTTAAAGATCTAAATTAGAAAATTTTATGAAATTATATATATTAGTTTAATTTTTATACAACTTTAAAGATTCATCACATTTTTCATTTAAACCAAAGGAAAAATCTGGTGATACCCGTTTCCCCGCCAATTTGTTAACACTGTATATCTCAGAAACGAGTTCAGCAACATACAGTTTTCTTTTTCTTATTTTGTAATTGATTTCAACCTCTATCTAATTCTAAAATAATTTGAAAATCTATATATTAAAACTCACACCATCCTTAATTTTACCTTGTATGGTTTGTTTCCCACTTGTCCTTGTTTTATCATCCATAAAAACTAATAAATTGATCTCGATTTTCTAAGTAACAGATCTATCTATATACGTTTAAACTTCTGTAAAAAATATAAATGCCAGAATTTTTTGTACAATACAGATACACCAAATATGACAATGGAAGACATTCAAAGAACGAGTCATTAGATGGTAACCCATTGGATTATGTACCATCCAACCATTTTTTGCCGTTCTAGCTAGCAGTCACCTTGTTGGTAATCATACTGTATTGGCTTGTATAGTACGTGCATGTTTTATACACCAGAGTGTCGGCATAGATACGAGGGAGGTTTGGGTACACATAAATCCGGTTTAACCAAGTCAGTCTATCCTTACTCTTCGTTTTTTTTAACTAACATACTTGAGAGTCAGCATAAGAGCACAAAACATGATCTATTGTGTTATTGTTTTGTTTGTCTGGGGCTCTGTCTGTTGAGTGGAGTTGATTGTTAGGTATCTCATTATTGACCTTTCCTATATACAAAACATACAAAAAACAAGGTGACTGCTTTCTAGAATTGTAAAAATTGATTGGACGGTATATAATTTACACATGAATGTAAGCATGTGCTCGATTTAACTGTAAAACTTGATTAGGCTCTCGTAGCCGATGGTCGAATGATGTTGCCTTTCTACAAAGTCAGAAATGGCACTTCCATTATCTCGTCAAGGAGTCTAATAGAAATCGGCAGTATTCATGAGATTCCATTATTAATTCAAAGTCTTCAAGTCATAGGGAGTAACAGCAATTTCTACAGAGCACATTTCATATTTGTACCTCTTCCTGTGAAATGATGTTAAGTAACTTTAATGGGTTATTGACGAGACTTTTGCATTTATTCAAGATCTTACAATAGAAATATGGGATGGGAAAATCCGTTATGAAAAGGTCTTTCCTCGAGTCTAGCTATTTCTATTTTCTGAATCTATCGTATTTAGCTTGATAGGCAGAATAAAACGTTTAAAAACTTAAATGGCGTCCGAAGTCTATTATCCTGTAATAAAAGATTTTTAGTCATCATATGGTTTCTCTAAACGACTTCCGAACTCTTTTAGCCTGTAACAAAAGCTTTAGTAATCGTATGATTTCGCTAGTCAAAATCTAACCCGAAAAAATCATCATCAAGTACATTTGTACAAGTAAAGTCAAGAAATACCAAAAGGATATTCGAAGGAGAGAAAAATCGTAACAACTGACAAACTCCGGAGAACAACGAAGACAAGACCAAAACAATACATGCACTACAATTAAAAACTAAAAACATATAAACAACATGGACCCCACCAAAAAACCGGGGGTAGACTCAGGTGCTCCGGAAGAGTAAGCAGTCTCTGCTTCCTGCAGGACACCCGCCATGCTGTTCATGTCAAATCCGATATGAGGAAGGGATAATATCAATGGAACAGGTCCATTTTCATTTGGGAAACGGTTTTTTCATACCTGTCAACCAAGTCATGATGACGCCCATAAAACTTTAATAAGGATGACTTCAGCTTAGGAGCAACGTACCCCTGTCTGATCAACGTTTCTGTCAGAAACCGGGCTCTGTCCAGGAAGTCAATGTATATGTCACAAGCTCTGGAATAACGTATGAGTTGTGAAATATATTCTCCATACGCCGGCGCTTCTGGAATATTGCCGCTCAAAAATGGGAAGCCGACGATTGGAAAGTCAAAGTCATCCCGTTTATCGTAAAGTTTTGTATTCAACCTTCCTCTTGTGTCAATTTCGAGGTGAAGGTCAAGATAAGATGCAGACTTGTCAGTGTCTGTTGTATCCTTAATTTCGAGCTCATTGGGATAGATGAGATGTAAGAAATTCCCAAAACGTGAATTGTTGACTGATAAAACATCATCTATGTAGCGGAAGCTGAAATTAAAGGTACGGGCTAATTTCTTCTGTTTTTCCTTAAGAAGCCCGTCAAGGAAGTCTGCCTCATATGAGTAAAGGAACAAGTCGGCCAGTAGTGGCGCACAATTAGTACCCATAGGAATGCCAATTGTCTGTTGGAAAACACGTCCACCAAACTGAACAAATATGTTGTCGATCAATCATCAGGACAAGCTGTATTATGAACATACAATATGATGGTGCCAAATGCATATCTACGTCAAGAAAGGAAACTAGTAATTAGAAAATTAAATTCGTCACTTTTTATCATAAATTTTAGTATATATCTCCCCTTTGTATGTCTAAAGAAATATCCAAATCTGACAGCAGCTACTATTCGTATTAGCTTTGCTCAGATATATCTCTTTTGAATAAATCTCTTTTGCATATTTAAGAAACTCGGGGCTATCGTCAGTAAGAACATCATCAAGAAACCTGCAGTTGTTGTTAAAAAGGTCAGTTAAATTATCAAGAATTTTATGTGTACCACTGAGCTGATGTCACTGCTGGTGGACTCCAAGTCCCCGAAGGTACCCCCAGCTCATTTGCTTGTGTTTCAATACTATCCAGAAATTAATACATAAAATTTACTGTTATAAATTGTAAAATAGGTGAAAAACTAAGGCGTATCTCTCTCGTGCATTCTTATGAGTCGTAAATCGACGAAATGTACACATCTTGTGCATCAAAATTGGTATCAAGAATTTTAGTATAATGATTCTGTATTTCACCTTGAGGGTTTTTAAACAAACCACTGTTCATATGAACACAATTTTTACACACAGACATCACAATGACCTGTTGATAAACAGTATTGTCAAAACTATCAAAAATGCTATCCATCAAGAAATGTAGGGTCTGATCAAGCCATCATTATTATTAAATATATTTTAACAAATAATTAATTTTATAGATTTGCAAAATAAATATACAAAGATTTATCGTTTTCGTTAATTCTTAAGGCTCACATTTTTTTTGCAGGTTTGAAATGTTTGAAATGTTTTGTTGAATGCAGTTAAAAGTAAAATAAAAGAAACATTAAGAAACTTTTGTATGTCTGACAGAAATGTATTGTTATTTTACGATGCAATGATGGTCGAACTTTTATTTTATCTTTGGGACTGGAAAGGTATATCCAACTTCTGCTTGACATGTCTGGTCGAATACAGAATAATAACTAAAAACGTATGTAAACCAAACATAATGATAAAATTCATTATTTGGTAAGGTTCAGAAACTAGCTGTTGTAATGATGACGTGGTTCTATATTC